>CM042399.1:30941643-31089143 GCA_023634145.1 Thymallus thymallus
GCTCTTTCTTCCTCACCCTTTGCTTGTATGTGTTTAATAATGACTGTTACTAGAAGACTATTTAACTTCATCCATTTGTTGCGTCAATCTTGACTGTGATGGTCTTGGCTCCACCTTACCAGTCAGTCCAAATAGCTCCACCTGGAGGTGGGGATGCAGACACACACTGATGTGATGTGATGTCATGGCTACTCTGGGCTGTTGAGTGATTGTAGAGGAAGATAAAAATTGCGGATGTGTTCTCCAATGTTTACTCCCAGAGAGATATGACCTTCTTTTTCTAATGACCCCAATCCCACACACACGCACAGCGCACGCGCACACACACACACACACGCACGCGCGCGCACACACACACACACGCACACACACACACACACACACCACACACACACACACACACACACACACACACACACACACACACACTCTCTCTGTCCCTCTGTCCGACCATGTTATGTAATGCATCGTGTGATCCCCGGGTATATGAATCCCAGTAATCTCATTTCCCATTGTGGATAGGGTTTTACAGCAGGGGAGAAAAGGGATGGAGCCATGGAGGGAAGGATGGAGGGAGGGAGGGATGGAAGACTGGAGGGAGGGAAGACAGTGGAGCTAAAGGAGAGAAGAGAAGAGAGATCATCTTAGAAGAGGAGAAAGGGAGAGGAGAGAGCTGAGGCAGGGAGAGGAGAGGGGAGAGCTGGGGCAGGGAGAGGAGATAGGGAGAGCTGGGGCAGGGAGAGGAGAGGAGAGAGCTGGGGCAGGGAGAGGAGAGGAGAGAGCTGGGGCAGGGAGAGGAGAGGGGAGGGAGAGCTGGGACAGGGAGAGGAGAGGAGAGGAGAGAGCCCTACTTCATGTCTGCTCTGAGTAAGCCTGGGAGGCTGGCTTAACTGTGAGAGACATTCTGAGAGAGAGTTGTGCTAGCTGTGTTAACCTCTCTCCCTTTCATGGAGACATGGATTCATCTCAGTGGGAGCGGCATGTAGAAAGAGGAGATTGTTAGCCTAACCTGTAGTCTGGTACAGCTAGGACCTGTAGTCTGGTACAGCTAGGGACCTGTAGTCTGGTACAGCTAAGACCTGTAGTCTGGTACAGCTAGGACCTGTAGTCCGGTACAGCTAAGACCTGTAGTCTGGTACAGCTAGGACCTGTAGTCTGGTACAGCTAGGACCTGTAGTCCGGTACAGCTAAGACCTGTAGTCTGGTACAGCTAAGACCTGTAGTCCGGTACAGCTAAGACCTGTAGTCTGGTACAGCTAAGACCTGTAGTCTGGTACAGCTAAGACCTGTAGTCCGGTACAGCTAAGACCTGTAGTCTGGTACAGCTAGGACCTGTAGTCCGGTACAGCTAAGGCCTGTAGTCTGGTACAGCTAAGACCTGTAGTCCGGTACAGCTAAGACCTGTAGTCTGGTACAGCTAGGACCTGTAGTCTGGTACAGCTAGGACCTGTAGTCTGGTACAGCTAGGACCTGTAGTCTGGTACAGCTAGGACCTGTAGTCCGGTACAGCTAAGACCTGTAGTCTGGACCTCTAGTCTGGTACAGCTAGGTCCTGTAGTCTGGACCTGTAGTCTGGTACAGCTAGGTCCTGTAGTCTGGACCTGCAGTCTGGAACAGCTAGGACCTGTAGTCTGGGACTGCAATTCTACACTACTACTACTGAACGGTTCAGCAATATAATGCTTTTACCTCTTTATATGTCTGTGTTAAGGTGTGTGTGTGTATGTGTGTGTGTTCGTGTGTATGTGTGTTCGTGTGTATGTGTGTGTGTTCGTGTGTATGTGTGTTCGTGTGTATGTGTGTGTGGTCTTGCTGATTCACTGTGTCCTATTCTGCAGCCTGACCACGTCTCCCTCTAATGGAGCAACATGATGATGCAATCTCTCCAACTGCACTAAAGAAATTTCTCTCCCCTCTCTCCCCCCTCCCCTCTCTCTCTCTCTCTCTCTCTCTCTCTCTCCCTTCTTCTCTCCCTCTCTCACGCTCATGCTTTCTCTGTTACTGTCCCATACTCTGTTTCTGTCCATACTCTGTTTCTCTCTCTCTCTCCCTCCTCTCTCTCTCTCTCTTCTCTCTCTCTCTCTCGCTCTCTCTCTCTCTCTCTCTCTCTCTCTCTCTCTCTCTCTCTCTCTCTCTCTCTTCTCTTTATCCCACTCTGTGACTCTCTAAAGTAGTCTAAATATACCAAAGCCTAAATAGAACAAAGCCTATCCCTCTCTTTTCTTGTTCTCCCTCCCTCACCCTCTTTTTCTCCATCCCTCCATCCTCCAATTCTCACCCTCTTAGGCCACTCCACTGTGCCAGGGTTTTAATATAATGCATTAACACTGCATTAAGCACTCTATCCCTCCCTCCATCCATCCCTCTCCCTCCCTCCCTCCATCCATCCCTCCCTCTCTCAGATCAGATGTAATAAGTACAATGGAGTGCTACATCACTCATGTAGTTAGTTTCTGTTAGCTGGACTGAAGGAGGATGCTTTTGAAGAATGGACAATGTTGACCATTTCAGACAGGCAGAGAGTGATATAAAGGAAGCAATCAAGAGAGATGCAGAAAAAGAAAGAGAGACTGGGAGAGAGAGAGAGAGAGAGAGAGAGAGAGATGCAGGGAGTTGGAGTTAGAAGCAGAGTAGTGGTATAGGCTATAGCTCTGGGGGACTGTGGTCTCTCACTAATTGAATAATCAGATTCCTCAGACACAGATAAAGGGTTTAGATGTAATTACTGGAGCCTAGGCGCTCCCTCTCCTTCAGCTTTCTGGGTGTGTTTGTGTGTGTGTATACCTCAGGGATATCTTCTTTCCCAGTTTTTAAAGATTCCCTCTCTGTGTGTCCAGTTCTCTACAGCCAGACGGCTCTGTTCAATATTTGATGTATATGGGTTTATTTCTCTGAAGGTTTTCGTCTGTAATAGATGGAAAGAATGTGACCGAGTAAAAAAATTAACAGAGGGATAGAGAGAATGTGAAAGACTGAATAGGAAGTAAGGTGAGAGAGAGAGAGAGAGAGAGAAGAGAGAAGAGAGAGAAGAGAGAGAGAGAGAGAGAGAGAGAGAGAAGAGAGAGAGAGGTGTGCACTATAAGTACAGTAGCACTTATGATGATAAAGGAGAGGGAGCGAAGGATGGAGGGCGAGGTTGGAAAGGAGTGATGGAGGGAGGGAGAGAGGGATGAAGATGAATGCTGGGAAAGCTTTAGTCCTTGACTCGTCTCACATTCAAAGGCTTTTAAACAGCCTGAAGATCAAGGATGCAGCCCTCTCTGCATCAGCATGTGTTAAGCTCCTGAATATACTTTACACTGTTGATAATTAATTGAAAGGAGATTGTGTGTGTGTCCCTTATAGAAAAAATACATTAATTTCACATATGATAACATGAAGTTAAAATCAACATGTAATAACATGAAACTACACGTGAAAACATGATCACATGTGAAATAAATGTGACATCGGGAGGCAAAATTTCAAAAAAGTTTTTCACATGAAAAGGCAATTCCACATGTGAGAGTTAGATTTTCACGTAAAAGGTTTTCACATGTAAAAATACAAAAAACGTGATTTTCCACATATTAAATCATGTGTTTTTTCATAAAGGTTAGGGTGTGTGTGTGTGAGAGAGAGAGAGAGTACTGTATGTGCATATCCGCCGGAAGTAGGGGTGCTAAAAATGATATAGCCATCTGGAGCGCGGGCAAAAAGTTTTGCAGCACCCCATCCCATACTAGCCGTATTTCCCGCGTTTATTTGTATACAATATGTGTGTGTTTTGCTGCAGAGAAGTGTGTACAGCAGAGGATAGATATTGATCTGTGTAAGAGCCCTCTCCTGTCACAGATATGGAGACCTAGGGGTGGGAGACTCTGATAGTACATGTGTGTGTGTGTGTGTAAGTGTGTGTTTAACATAGCACAAAGGACTGTGTCAGACTGTTGTTTTTCTGTGCAAGACTAAAGACTACGGCCTCAGTGAATGGATGTTTTAAATTGACCAGAGCAACGGTGTGCATTGGTGTGCGTGTCTGTGCATATGCTTGTGTGTGTTTGTGTGTGAGCAGTGGGGTGTGGATTCGACATGGGCACTGAACGCTATGAAGTCATTTACAGCGTGATCATTAACATGTAGAGTGAGGTATGTGTGTGTGTTTGTGTGGTGAGTGCTATTGTAATTGACAGATTATTGGCATGCAGGGTGAGATGTGTGTTTATCTCACTAGCTTGCTAATATGTGAGCAATAACAGTTTGAATTCCCTTCGACATGTGTATAGTATGTGTGTGTAAAGGTGTGTGAGAGTGTCATGTGTTTGTATGTGTGTGTTAAGGTGTGTGAGAGTGTCATGTGTATAGTATGTGTGTGTAAAGGTGTGTGAGAGTGTCATGTGTTTGTATGTGTGTGTTAAGGTGTGTGAGAGTGTCATGTGTATAGTATGTGTGTGTAAAGGTGTGTGAGAGTGTCATGTGTTTGTATGTGTGTGTTAAGGTGTGTGAGAGTGTCATGTGTATAGTATGTGTGTGTAAAGGTGTGTGAGAGTGTCATGTGTTTGTATGTGTGTGTTAAGGTGTGTGAGAGTGTCATGTGTATAGTATGTGTGTGTAAAGGTGTGTGAGAGTGTCATGTGTTTGTATGTGTGTGTTAAGGTGTGTGAGAGTGTCATGTGTATAGTATGTGTGTGTAAAGGTGTGTGAGAGTGTCATGTGTTTGTATGTGTGCTCATGTGAAAAGGAAAAAGGAGGAGGGAGCGAGGGGAGAGTTGTGTTGCCTGAGGTGTCACTCTACAGCTTTAGGTTTCAGTCCCTGTGCTGGAGAGAGGGAGAAAGGAGAGCAAGAGAGAGACAGAGCGGGAGTGAGAAGGGGTGAGAGGGAGAGAGAGGGGGGGGAGAGAGAGAGGGGGGGAGGAAGAAGGAGAGGTGGAGATCGAGGAAGAGAGTGAGACAACCATCAACACACTGAGGGAGAGAAAGCAGAGAGAGAAAAGGAAGGGGGGAGAGAGAAGGAGAGGTAGAGAGAAAGAGGGTGAGAGAGGGTGAGACAGGAGAGAGAGAGAGACAGAGAGAGAGGGAGAGCGAGAGAGAGCGAGAGAGAGCAAGAGAGGAAGACCTAGAGAGATGGTGAATAACAGAGGAAGAAAAGAACAGAGAAAGAGAGAGAGAGAGAACGAGAGAGAGAGAGAGAGAGGAAAATTAGAGCAGAATTAGGCCGATATCCGCTTATTATCAAAATCCAGAAAAGAGCCGTTAAATTCTACAACCACCTAAAAGGAAGCGATTCCCAAACCTTCCATAACAAGGCCATCATTTAGACCCAACCAAATCCTGTTTAACCAAAAAGAGAATTACATGACACAAAGAAAACTGAGCAAACTAGAATGCTATTTAGCCCTAAACAGAGAGTACACAGTGGCAGAATACCTGACCACTGTGACTGACCCAAACTTAAGGAAAGCTTTGACAGACTCAATGAGCATAGCCTTGCTATTGAGAAAGGCCGCCATAGGCAGACCTGGCTCCCAAGAGAAGACAGGCTATGTGCACACTCCCCTGCACTTCCTAAACTCCTGCCAAATGTATGACCGTATTAGAGACATATATTTCCCGAAGATTACCCAGATCCACAAAGAATTCGAAAACAAATCCAATTTTGATAAACTCCCATATCTACTGGGTGAAATACCACAGTGTGCCATCACAGCAGCAAGATTTGTGACCTGTTGCCACAAGAAAAGGGCAACCAGTGAAGAACAAACACCATTGTAAATACAACACATATTTATGTTTATTTATACTTTAACCATTTTCACATTGTTACAACACTGTATATAGACATAATATGACATTTGAAATGTCTTTACTCTTTTGGAACTTGTTACTGTTAGTGTAATGTTTACTGTTCAATTTTTATTGTTTATTTCACTTTTGTTAATTATCTTCTTCACTTGGCGATGTTAACATGTGTTTCCCATGATAATAAAGCCATTTGAATTGAATTGAATTGAATTGAATTTAGAGGGAGACAGAGGGAGAGAGAGGTTCAACTCTCCAGACACAGAGAGAAGCAGGGGGAGCGGTTCTGTTTATGTACGCGTGTGTACGTGGGTGTGTTTGTGTGTGTGTGTGTGTGGGTGTGTGTGTGTGTATTATGTGTAGTTCGTGTAGTATGTGTGACATGTGACTTGCTCTGTGTCTGCAGCACTGTGCCTACCTGCTCTGTATTTGACCTTCCTTACTCAGCAAACCATGTTACTGCAGAGAGAGAGAGAGAGAAAGAGAGATAGAGAGACAGAGAGAGAGGGTGGGAGAGAGAGAAAGTGAGAGAGAGCGGGCGGTCGGCGGGAGAGGGAGGGAGTAAGAGGGAGTGTCATAGAGGGAAGGAGGGATTGAGTAAAGTGGTAACACAGAGGGAGTTTTCTCAGTCTGGTCAGAGTGTCTGCATATACACACTCACCTTTCTCCCTGAAGATTTGTCTTGTGTTCTGTGGGAGCTGTGAACGTACCAGACCTACTGTCAGACACCAGGGCTGGACCTCCACAAGCGGGTTGTTAGTTTTGTAGTTGTTTAGGTTTTTGTTTGTTAGTCTTTGGGACGCTTGCGGTACCTCCCACAGTTGCTCCCCTTGTGCTACCAGAATGAGTGACCCTCGGATAGAGGGGGTGAGGATGTGGGAGAGAGACCACTCTCAGAGGCTTTCACCCTTCCACAGGCTCAGAATGTTGGACACCTGCCGCCCCCCTGGTAACCGCATCGGTGAGTGAGTATGTGTGTGGGTGTGTGCGTATCCCATCATCTTCATCCTCCTCCTCCTCCTCCTCCTCCTCCTCCTCCTCCTCCTCCTCTTCAGGCCCATGAGGATGAGAGGGAGTTTTACTGAGGAGTTCACAGCAATAATATCAATTTTCTGCATGTGCATTTAGTACAGTTCTGTAGTGTTCTGATGTTTGTACTGTGGAAGAGTGTGTCATCCCTTTAGAGATTCACTGGGGCAAGGAAAATAGCCCAAAAACCAGTCTGGCAGTAAGATAGTGAGAGTCAGCAGTAACCAGGGGGGCTTCTCTCTCTGTGCTGCTGCTGACATTTAGAGTGTGCTCCGAGTCAGAGTCGTCTGTAGAACTGGGACAGCACTATGCCTGGTAAAGGCCAGGACCACTGGGAGAGGGAGGCATACCAGAGCCATATATTTAGAGAGTTAGGACATTTAGGTTTCTGCATTATGATACATTTGCATGACACAGTACAATCAAAGAATTCCATATGTCAGCTGTGTTAGCTCCCCATAGATGTGGTAAAGAGGTCAATGGAACTCGACCAAAACAATGGAAATGCCATGGAAACGTGAATCTCCTTATTGTCCCCCAGCAAAATTAGCTGTCAACCCCAATACATGTTAATGTCATCATCACCAATCAACTGCATTACAGTTAAAAAATGACTTTGACTACCACCACCGATTTGTATGCTACTGTTGCTATGCTACCAGCTTATACGAACAGGAGTTAGCATTTAGCAGTCACTTCTTCTAAACCTGAAAAGGGACAACTTCAAATGTTATGCAGCGAAAACAGCCCAAAATATCAACATCAATCATGATGGATTTGACGAATATCCATTTTGTTCGATCAGATGTGTTGAATGTATGCCAAGCCGGCATCCCCGACGGTCTGCATTCCATTGACCGTGTTACCGCATCTATGGGCAAAAATGACCAATAGCAGTTTATGGAATTTTCTTAATGCTATGTAACTGAACGTCTTGAATTAAAATTAGAATCCAAATACTTGTCCTGAATGGATAAATGGAATGAATGCTCAATGGCAGAAACATGGCGTCCGTTCTGAAGCATGGCGTCCGTTCTGAAACAAAGTGTCCGTTCTGAAACATAGTGCCCGTTCTGAAACATAGTGTCCGTTCTGAAACATAGTGTCCGTTCTGAAAGTTGGCCGAACTCTCTTTGAGGGATACTAAGGGAAAGAGTTTGGCTGGATGCACTGAGTGTGTGTGTGTGTGTGTGTGTGTGTGTGTGTGTGTGTGTGTGTGGGTGTGGGTGTGGGTGTGGGTGTGTGTGTGTGTGTGTGTGTGTGTGTGTGTGTGTGTGTGTGTGTGTGTGTGTGGGTGTGGGTGTGGGTGTGTGTGTGTGTGTGTGTGTGTGTGATCATGTGTGTGTGTGTGTGTGTGTGTGTGTGTGTGTGTGTGTGTGTGATCATGTGTGTGTGTGTGTGTGTGTGTGTGTGTGTGTGTGTGTGTGTGTGTGTGTGTGTGTGTGTGTGTGTGTGTGTGTGTGTGTGTGTGTGTGTGTGTGTGTGTGTGTGTGTGTGTGTGTGATCATGTGTGTGTGTGTGTGATCATGAGTGTGTGTGTTTGTGAGTGTGGGAATTTAAATACATTTTATGATTGTATTGCTTTCTCAGAGTGCTTTAGGTTTATGTAACTCACCTTTTTCCATCACCAATATGTACAATATGTAATAGACCTGGCCTACCCACCTGGCTAAAACAATATGTAATAGACCTGGCCTACCCACCTGGCTAAAACAATATGTAATAGACCTGGCCTACCCACCTGGCTAAAACAATATGTAATAGACCTGGCCTACCCACCTGGCTAAAACAATATGTAATAGACCTGGCCTACCCACCTGGCTAAAACAATATGTAATAGACCTGGCCTACCCACCTGACTAAAACAATATGTAATAGACCTGGCCTACCCACCTGACTAAAACAATATGTAATAGACCTGGCCTACCCACCTGGCTAAAACAATATGTAATAGACCTGGCCTACCCACCTGGCTAAAACAATATGTAATAGACCTGGCCTACCCACCTGACTAAAACAATATGTAATAGACCTGGCCTACCCACCTGGCTAAAACAATATGTAATAGACCTGGCCTACCCACCTGGCTAAAACAATATGTAATAGACCTGGCCTACCCACCTGGCTAAAACAATATGTAATAGACCTGGCCTACCCACCTGGCTAAAACAATATGTAACAGACCTGGCCTACCCACCTGGCTAAAACAATATGTAATAGACCTGGCCTACCCACCTGGCTAAAACAATATGTAACAGACCTGGCCTACCCACCTGGCTAAAACAATATGTAATAGACCTGGCCTACCCACCTGGCTAAAACAATATGTAATAGACCTGGCCTACCCACCTTGCTAAAACAATATGTAATAGACCTGGCCTACCCACCTGGCTAAAACAATGTGTAACAGACCTGGCCTACCCACCTGGCTAAAACAATATGTAATAGACCTGGCCTACCCACCTGGCTAAAACAATATGTAATAGACCTGGCCTACCCACCTGGCTAAAACAGTCTTACTCTATGTCCCCAACAGATGACTGTGTTCTTCTCTCCATGTTTACATAAGCAAACCACACCATGACTTCTCCTTAGGGTGACAGTGATGTGACAATACTGGGTACTCACTAGTCAGGTGTGTCAGGTGTGTGTGTGTGTGTGTGTGTGTGTGTGTGTGTGTGTGTGTGTGTGTGTGTGTGTGTGTGTGTGTGTGTGTGTGTGTGTGTGTGTGTGTGTGTGTGTGAGTGTGTGTGTTAGTGAGTGTGTTAGTGTGTAAGCAGGTAGATATCCTGGTTGGATTTATCTGTCTAGTGTCAGTTACTGTCAGTGTAATGTTTCCACATCAGTGTAATGGTTTCTGATGTGGCTAGGTTACTCTTGGCTGGACACATTATCCTGTACATACAGGCAGGAATTAACTATGTTTACGCAGTGCTTTTATTTGCAAATGACACACACTTGACTAGTTGTAATGTCTGTGTTAGCTCAGAGGGAGTTTAGGGTTGTCGTGAGGACATGTTGAATTATAAGCACAGATGTGGGGCGGCAGGTAGCCCAGTGGTTAGAGTGTTGGGTTAGAGTGTTGGGCCCGTAACCGAAAGGTTGCTGGATCGAATCCCCGAGCTGACAAGGTAAAAATCTGTCGTTCTGCCCCTGAACAAGGCAGTTAACCCACTGTTCCTAGGCTGTCATTGAAAATAAGAATTTGTTCTTAACTGACTTGCCTAGCAAAATAAAGGTAAATAAAATAAAAATGTAGGTAACATGAACAGGTAAGTTAGAGTTCTGACAGTTGTTAATAATGTAAAAAAAAAAATTGTGATTATAGTTTAATAATTTGTTTTAAAGTATAGACTGATTTATTGTTGTTGGTTTTACCTTGCCATGTTTTCAAAATCCCTCTCCACTCCCCACCGCTGACAGGTATGATCGATAACCTTGCAAATACAATCCCCCACAACCCCCTCCTCTCCTCCTCACCTTCTCCCTCTCTACCCATGATTGTGCCCTTACATATCCAATCATCCCCCTCACTAATCCTTCATTACACCATCTCCTATCCTCCTCCTATCCTCCTGCTCTCCTATCCTCCTCCTATCCTCCTGCTCTCCTCTCCTCTCCTCTCCTCTCCTCTCCTCTCCTCTCCTCTCCTCTCCTCTCCTCTCCTCTCCTCTCCTCTCCTCTCCTCTCCTCTCCTCTCCTCTCCTCTCCTCTCCTCCTCCTCCTCCTCCTCCTCTCCTATCCTCCTCCTCCTCCTATCCTCCTCCTCCTCTTCAACCATACTTTTTGTTGACACTGGAAACAACAGAGAAATGACAGTGTGTTATGGGTGCTAACAGAGAACAATTCTACCTTCATTTGTGATGATCTTCATGTCTTTTAATACAGACTCTCCTATTCTGGAAAACCATGAATCCTATAGGAGCAGCCATACACTCTCTGTTAACATTGCCAAAGCAAGTTAAGTAGATAGTAGACAATAAAAATTAACAGTAAACATTACACTCAGAAGTTCCAAAATAATAAATACATTTCAAATGTCATATTATGTGTATATATACAGTGTTGTAACAATGTGCAAATAGTTAAAGTCCAAATGGGAAAATAAATAAACATAAATATGTGTTGTATTTACAGTGGTGTTTGTTCTTCACTGGTTGCCCTTTTCTTGTGGCAACAGGTCACAAATCTTGCTGCTCTGTCTCTGTCTCTGTCTCTGTCTCTGTCTCTGTCTCTGTCTCTGTCTCTGTCTCTCTGTCTGTTAGGTTGTTATTAATTCTGTTTATCACTATACACCATTACATTCAGTCACCTCCAGTCTGTAGACTAGGCTACTGATCCCTGAGTGCTGCTGTCTCAGATACCATGGAAGCCAAAGAAACCTTGAAACCCTAGACTGATGGAAAGAGAGTCTTACCTCCCTTCCCCCTACACACACACACACACACACACACACACACACACACACACACACACACACACACACACACACACACACACACACACACACACACACACACACACACACACACACACACACACACACACACACACACGCACACATGCACACACACACACTGTCATACACACACACAGACAATAAAGGGTTTATCATAGCCCAAAATGTGTATGCATACGCACAGCAGTCAGTGTTCTAGAATATTGGACCTCTGGCTTCCATACTTTTCGAAATCTCAGCGCAGCTCAAGTAATTTCTCCAACTGTCAACACATTCAAATGAATAGAGGACGCGTACCGGAGACGTGTTGGTTGGGAATTGTGGAGAGGTGAGTGTTCGGACTGTGCACCCCCAGTCCGTTCTGAAACATAGTCCGGCAAAATTGAATGCCGGACTAACGCGTATCAGCATCTGTGGAGTATGATTTAAGCTTGAGACAGCTACAGTGCATGCAGGGTGATATTGATCTCCTGACCTCCTCATCTCACCACCTGTGTTTTACACACCTAGCTGACACCCCTGCAAGGCTGGTGTTACAATCCCTCATCTGAGGGTTGGACTCTACCACACCTCTACCACACCTCTGAAGCAGTGCCATCACAGGGTTGTGTGTGTTTCTCTGACTCTGGTCCCTTAACCCCTGATATGCTTAACTTTAAGCATTAAGAGAATCATCAAATGTGAGTTACACAAAAAATGAAATCCCCTGAAGGAAGATAGTGGTAGAAATGAGCCTGAAGGAAGATAGTGGTAGAAATGAGCCTGAAGGAAGATAGTGGTAGAAATCAACCTGAAGGAAGATAGTGGTAGAAATCACCCTGAAGGAAGATAGTGGTAGAAATCACCCTGAAGGAAGATAGTGGTAGAAATCACCCTGAAGGAAGATAGTGGTAGAAATCACCCTGAAGGAAGATAGTGGTAGAAATCACCCTGAAGGAAGATAGTGGTAGAAATCACCCTGAAGGAAGATAGTGGTAGAAATCACCCTGAAGGAAGATAGTGGTAGAAATCACCCTGAAAGAAGATAGTGGTAGAAATCAGCCTGTTTTCAATCATTTATATGGATGATATGTTTTTTTCTGTGGTTGTTACTAAGACCTGATGCATATATTTTAAATATTTGGGTCCTATGTAAAAACAGAATGGTTCAAATAACAACAAAATCACCCCCTGTCCTTCCAGAGTTTTTAATTCAGAGTATTTCAGTTGGGATTTAAAGTATTGTTATTGTAATGACAAATCTGACCACAGGAGTTGAGGAGTTGACTTTAATACTTGACTGAGGATCCATATAAAGTATATTTAATGTTTCCTGCAGGTATCGTCCATGAGAACGTGAAGATGGGCTCAGACGGGGAGAGTGATCAGGCATCTGGGACGTCGTCTGATGAAGTCCAGAGTCCAGTCAGGGTCCGCATGAGGAACAACCACCACAGACGCATCTCCAACGAGGTACAATTGGTCTGTCTGTCTGTCTGTCTGTCTGTCTGTCTGTCTGTCTGTCTGTCTGTCTGTCTGTCTGTCTGTCTGTTTAGCCCTGTCTGTCTGTCTGTCTGTTTAGCTCTGTCTGTCTGTGTGTGTGTGTGTGTGTGTGTGTGTGTGTGTGTGTGTGTGTGTGTGTGTGTGTGTGTGTGTGTGTGTGTGTGTGTGTGTGTGTGTGTGTGTGTGTGTGTGTGTGTGTGAGTGTGTGTGTGTGTGTGTGTGTGTGTGTGTGTGAGTGTGTGTGTGTGTGTGTGTGTGTGTGTGTGTGGCAGCTGCAGAATGATGAGCGTAGCAGTATTGCAGGAAATGCCCCTGGACACACAGTCTGCTGCCTCTGTGTGAGCACTCTGGACTGGAGTGATTTAGACCATGTTTACTACAGACAGAGAGAAGAAGGGGAGGGAGGGGGGGACTGAATGAAATTATGAAACCATGAGAAAGAAAGAGAGGTAGAGTGAGAGAGAGAGAGAGAGAGAGAGAGAGAGAGAGAGACTGAATTAAATTATGAAACCATTATAAGAAAGAGAGGTAGAGAGAGAGAGAGACAGAGAGAGGGGGTGAGATCTGAATTAAATTATGAAACCATGATAAGGAAGAGAGAGAGGTGCGGAGGAAAGATGTGAGGAGAGAGAAAGAGCGAGAGCGGTGGGAATCTCTACATCACTGCTTCACTTGCTTTGGCAATGTTAACATATGTTTCCCATGCCAATAAAACCCCTTGAATTGAATTGAGAGAGAGGAGGAAAGATGTGAGGAGAGGGAGAGAGTGATGAGGGCAGAGAGATGGAAAATAACTGTTTCCTATCAGCGATTCCCAACATCCCTCCACATTCTCCCCTTCCCCCATCTCTGTTCTACCCTCAGGAATCTGTCCATCCCTCCCCCTTCTCCTCTACTTCCTCCCCTCTCTTCTTCCTGGGAGTGTGTGGGGTACTCTGGCACAATCGTGCCCTCGTTCTCTCTCTCTCGCTCTCTCTCTCTCTCTGGTTCTGTCCATCTCTATCTGTTGGGTCATGTGGCAGGCGAGAGAGGTGCAGTGTGGGAAGTGTTTGAGAGTGTATGATTACCATTCAAAGGGACAATGAGGGACTTACTAGAGCTGTTCTGCATTGTAAGTACTAGGTTGTGTGTGT
This sequence comes from Thymallus thymallus, assembly GCA_023634145.1. Classification (NCBI taxonomy): domain Eukaryota; kingdom Metazoa; phylum Chordata; class Actinopteri; order Salmoniformes; family Salmonidae; genus Thymallus; species Thymallus thymallus. The sequence continues at coordinate 30,955,525 of CM042399.1, forward strand.
GTGTGCGTGTGATTGCATGTGTACTGTGTGTGTGTGTGTGGGCATGTTTGTGCGTAGTCATTGTTTGTGTGTGTGTATAATCATTGTGTGTGTTGATTGAGTGTGTACTTCAGTGAGTGTGTTGATGAATTAATAGAATGGATGAGATGAGATTTATTAAGCAGAGATAAAGGCTTACTGTGAAGGGGTGAATGTGTCAAGGTATTGTCATATTCACATGTGTATGTATATTCCTACGTACAGTAGTGTTGTCATGATACCAGAATTTTGACTTCGATACCAATACCAGGTTTATCAAAATACTCGATACCAAAACGATATTCAATAACAAAACGAAACTCAATACCAAAACAATATTCAATAACAAAACGATACTCGATACCAAAGCGATACTCGATACCAAAATGATACTCGATACCAAAACAATACTGAATACCAAAATGATACTCGATACCAAAATGATACTCGATACAAAAACGATACTCGATACCAGAATGATACTCGATACCAGAATGATACTCGATACCAGAATGATACTCGATACCAAAGCGATACTCGATACCAAAATGATACTCGATACCAAAACAATACTCAATACCAAAAGAGAATACTCAATACCAAAATGATACTCGATACCAAAGCGATATTCAATAACAAAACAATACTTTATACCAAAACAATACTCAATGCCAAAATGATACTCAATACCAAAGCAATACTCGATACCAAAATGATACTCGATACCAAAATGATACTCGATACCAACACGATATTCAATAACAAAACATTACTCGATACCAAAACGATATTCAATAACAAAACAATACTCGATACCAAAGCGATACTCAATACCAAAACGATACTCGATACAATAATGATACTCGATACCAAAACGATACTCAATACCATAATGATACTCGATACCAAAACGACACCACGGACGAAGAAAAAAGAACACTATTAGCTGAAGTCACAGAATAAGCACTGGGCTGTATTGTGTTCAACAATATTGAACAATATGTTAATAACTGCTAGAACAACTAATATATATTCTATTCTATATTCAATTTCTTTAAAAAATAAAACACCATATTAAATAACATATTAAATTCTAATACAAATCTTAAAAATGCAATTTGATACATATCAGGGTTAATTAAATCTATGGCCATAATATTGGGTCAAATTATATTCATTAGACCTATGATTCATTACAGCTAAATAATTTAATGTATAAAATTAATAGTTTAGTTCCAAAGACAACATAAAAAGCTTTGAAGCGAATTTCTGAAGCTTACATGCCAAAGAAATACAATGGATTTTACACAGCATACAACGATTCACAGTGCATTTCAACTCCCAGGGTGCAATGCTCCGCCCAGGGCTGCTGGCTGGCTAGTGGCTACTGCTAACAAGCGCAGACAAACGCAAAGTAGTCTAAATATATTGCTGTCATAGCTAAATGATGTGCATTTCATATTACTTTTGGGTTGTAATCATATTATAATGCTTACATGAATGTCATGCTGAATATATGTTAATGTAATTGCCACTCATAATTCTAATTTAGTTGCTAGTAGAATAACATTACAATGCTAAATGTGTGTAAAATCATTTTTTATGTTGTTTTTCAACTAAACCTCCCTGTACTGCTTTGCAACACCTTTTGAATAGTTGCTTTGGTGGGCTGGCCCTCATCAACTGCTCTGTAAGCAAATTATTCCCATAGTTTGCTTCTGGAGCCAGTTTTGTCAACAAGCTGCGAGCGTGGAGGTACGATGTTTTTGTTAGAAGAGGCCATGCTGTCTGCATTTTCTCTCTCCTCTCACTTGCTTCTCAAAAGTGTCTCATGCTGTGTCAGCTGTATGCACAAGTATCCTGGCTATCTTACTACTGCCCCCTCGAGAAGACAAGTATCCTGGCTAGCTTACTACTGCCCCCTTGAGAAGACAAGTATCCTGGCTAGCTTACTACTGCCTCCTTGAGAAGACAAGTAGCCTGGCTAGCTTACTACTGCCCCCTTGAGAAGATTCAGACAAATTACTAGACAGACTCGATCCTCTCAATCCGAGATGTCACTACTATCACTGATTATATACATGAGAATATGTGTCCTTTATGTGTGTGTGTGTGTGTGAATGTTTGTGTGTGTGTGCGTGTAATGGGTTGTCAGAGTCCCCAGGGTGATGGCTCATATGTTCTGTTCCATGTAGGGCTGTCAAGGTGACCGTATTACCGCCACACCGGCAGTCACGAGTCATGACCGCAGTCAAATTCCCTGATGACTGTTGGTCACGGTAATCCCATCCAAAACTGTGCAAATGAATAGCGCTGATGGTTAGCCTACCAAACTTGCTAACGTCCCTAGCTAATGGCCTGGTACTCAGCGCTCTATTGTCCCTCTAATCACTTAATGACTTAATAATCACTTAATATTCTGAATAATGAGGACAAATGGTGATGGAAGATAGAGCTCCCGTTCCAAAGTGGACACAGGAAAGCCCCGGACCCAATATGCATAAATACAAAGTGGACATAGGAAAGCCCGGAACCAATATGCATAAATACAAAGTGGACACAGGAATGCCCCGGACCCAATATGCATAAATACAAAGTGGACACAGGAAAGCCCCATGACCCAATATGCATAAATACAAAGTGAACACAGGAAAGTCCCGGATCCAATATGTATAAATACAAAGTGGACACAGGAAAGCCCCGGACCCAATATGCATAAATACAAAGTGAACACAGGAAAGTCCCGGATCCAATATGTATAAATACAAAGTGGACACAGGAAAGCCCCGGACCCAATATGCATAAATACAAAGTGAACACAGGAAAGTCCCGGATCCAATATGTATAAATACAAAGTGGACACAGGAAAGCCCCGGACACAATATGCATAAATACAAAGTGGACACAGGAAAGCCCTGTGATCCAATATGCATAAATACTTTTTTAAAACCTGTTCCGGTCCGATCCGAGTGAGGGAAGCAGCAGAAAAGCCAATTGTTTTGCTACTTTATTCAACCGGAGCCATGTAGAAAGAGAGAGAGGCTCAGAGTGAGCAGCTGTAGGCTATAAGGGAGCGGAGGCCATGCAGTGTGTGTGTGTGTGTGTGTGTGTGTGTGTGTGTGTGTGTGTGTGTGTGTGTGTGTGTGAGTATAACACAGGAGGCACAGTGGGCCGCAACCACTGTTATCTCACCTAGACTAACTTCTTGCTAGTTATTTATCATCCCATTCTATTACATAGTACCTGTCTTGACTTCATCAAACCGAGAGAAGCTAGCTACCTAAGCTAGCCATAATGTTACTGCACTTCTCACCGTCCTGCATTTAGCTACACATAACAACTCCATTCAGATTATAGTTTAAATAGCAGCCTACCTGTTGGCTTTTGTAGCGTTTAATTATCAATTCTGTCATTTTAATTTAATCTTCCATTGATTAGATATTCCTTAACTTGCTTCCACACAAGCAGAGAAGCAATGCAATTGGCTCTCTCTCTCTGCGGGAAGGATCAGATTTTTTGCGACTTTTTCCAAATCATCATGCAACGCTTACATTTACAGGTTTACAGGCCTACCACAACTAAATAAATAATATATATTACTGGCCTTAATGGCCTTGAATTGTTATAATCTCCAACCGGCACAGCCAGAAGAGGACTGGCCACCCCTCAGAGCCTGGTTCCTCTCTAGGTTTCTTCCTAGGTTTTGCCTTTCTAGGGAGTTTTTCCTAGCCACCGTGCTTCTACATCTGCATTGCTTGCTGTTTGGGTTTTTAGGCTGGGTTTCTGTATAGCACTTTGTGACATCGGCTGATGTAAAAAGGGCTTTATAAATACATTTGATTGATTGATTGTTTGATGGCGTAGGCTATATTAAATGGATTTATTAAACTTTTTAAAATAGCTAATGTTATATACAGTGGGGAGAACAAGTATTTGATACACTGCCGATTTTGCAGGTTTTCCTACTTACAAAGCATGTAGAGGTCGGAATCTAAAACAAAAATCCAGAAAATCACATTGTATGATTTCTTTATAATTAATTTGCATTTTATTGCATGACATTTGATCACCTACCAACCAGTAAGAATTCCGGCTCTCACAGACCTGTTAGTTTTTCTTTAAGACGCCCTCCTGTTCTCCACTCATTACCTGTATTAACTGCACCTGTTTGAACTCGTTACCTGTATAAAAGACACCTGTCCACACACTCAATCAAACAGACTCCAACCTCTCCACAATGGCCAAGACCAGAGAGCTGTGTAAGGACATCAGGGATAGAATTGTAGACCTGCACAAGGCTGGGATGGGCTACAGGACAATAGGCAAGCAGCTTGGTGAGAAGGCAACAGCTGTTGGCGTAATTATTAGAAAATGGAAGAAGTTCAAGATGACGGTCAATCTCCCTCGGTCTGGGGCACCATGCAAGATCTCACCTCGTGGGGCATCAATTATCATGAGGAAGGTGAGGGATCAGCCCAGAACTACACTGCAGGACCTGGTCAATGACCTGAAGAGAGCTGGGACCACATTCTCAAAGAAAACCATTAGTAACACACTACGCCGTCATGGATTAAAATCCTGCAGAACACGCAAGGTCCCCCTGCTCAAGCCAGCACATGTCCAGGCCCGTCTGAAGTTTGCCAATGACCATCTGGATGATCCAGAGGAGGAATGGGAGAAGGTCATGTGGTCTGATGAGACAAAAATAGAGCTTTTTGGTCTAAACTCCACTCGCCGTGTTTGGAGGAAGAAGAAGGATGAGTACAACCTCAAGAACACCATCCCAACCGTGAAGCATGGAGGTGGAAAAATCATTCTTTGGGGACAGGACGACTGCACCGTATTGAGGGGAGGATGGATGGGGCCATGTATCGCGAGATCTTGGACAACAACCTCCTTCCCTCAGTAAGAGCATTGAAGATGGGTCGTGGCACACAGCCAGGGCAACTAAGGAGTGGCTCTGTAAGAAGCATCTCAAGGTCCTGGAGTGGCCTAGCCAGTCTCCAGACCTGAACCCAATAGAAAATCTTTGGAGGGAGCTGAAAGTCTGTATTGCCCAGCGACAGCCCCGAAACCTGAAGGATCTGGAGAAGGTCTGGATGGAGGAGTGGGCCAAAATCCCTGCTGCAGTGTGTGCAAACCTGGTCAAGAACTACAGGAAACGTATGATCTCTGTAATTGCAAACAAAGGTTTCTGTACCAAATATTAAGTTCTGCTTTTCTGATGTATCAAATACTTATGTCATGCAATTAAATGCAAATTAATTACTTAAAAATCATTCAATGTGATTTTCTGGATTTTTGTTTTAGATTCTGTTACTCACAGTTGAAGAGTACCTATGATAAAAATTACAGACTTCTACATGCTTTGTAAGTGGGAAAACCTGCAAAATCGGCAGTGTATCAAATACTTGTTCTCCCCACTGTATTTTAATTAACGAGAAGTCATTTGCATGACAATTACCGGCTGACAAACTGACCGTCACAAACTGACCGTCACAAACTGACCGTCACAAAGTAACCGTCACAGCTCTACTCACAAACTGACCGTCACAGCCCTAGTCACAAACTGACCGTCACTGCCCTAGCCACAAACTGACTGTCACAGCTCTAGTCACAAACTGACCGTCACTGCCCTAGTCACAAACTGACTGTCACAGCTCTAGTCACAAACTGACAGTCACTGCCCTAGTCACAAACTGACCGTCACAGCCCTAGTCACAAACTGACCGTCACAGCCCTAGTCACAAACTGACCGTCACTGCCCTAGTCACAAACTGACCGTTACTGCCCTAGTCACAAACTGACCGTCACAAACTGACTGTCACAAAGTAACCGTCACAGCCCTAGTCACAAACTGACCGTCACAGCCCTAGTCACAAACTGACCGTCACAAACTGACTGTCACAAAGTAACCGTCACAGCCCTAGTCACAAACTGACTGTCACAAACTGACCGTCACAAACTGACCGTCACAGCCCTAGTTCCATGTTGTTTTCTTTCCATTGGAATGTGCTTACAGCCTTTAATTTCTGCAAAACATTACGATTCGATATTCACACATTACATGTTAATTTGTGTAGTTCTTTGTTGTAAAATGAAAGCAATATGGTCCTTCAATGCCATTGTGCCAAGCTGAAAGTGTTGGTTATGACCATTGTGCTTGTGTACATGTTCACGCACGCACACACACACACACACACACACACACACACACACACACACACACACACACACACACACACACACACACACACACACACACACACACACACATTGGGGACATATCCTGTGGGGATATGGGCCAGGCAGTGCTACCATGGAAACCAGAGATGATTGGCACCCTGCCTGGAGCAGGCTATAGAGGAGTGAGTGAGGCATGTTGGGAGATGTAGTTCAATGTAGACTACATATATGATTGTTAGTAATGGATGTATCACAACCAGGGAGTCATTCCATTTCAATTAATTCAATTCATTCTAAGAGGACCTTTCAGTATTGTAATTTCAATCCACTTCCTAAATTGACTGCATTGATGTGGAAATGACCCCGATCCTGAACAGGCTAGTGGTCACTGTATACTCTTATGGTTGAAGTTGGAAGTTTACATACACTTAGGTTGAAGTCATTAAAACTCATTTTTCAAACACTTCACAGATTTCATGTTAAAAAACTATAGTTTTGGCAAGTCGGCTACTTTGTTTACAGACAGATTATTTCACTTAATAATTCACTATATCACAATTCCAGTGGGTCAGAAGTTTACATACACTAAGTTGACTGTGCCTTTAAACAGCTTGGAAAATTCCAGAAAATTATGTCATGGCTTTAGAAGTTTCTGATAGGCTAATTGACATAATTTGAGTCAATTGGAGGTGTACCCGTGGATGTATTTCAAGGCCTACCTTCAAACTCAGTGCCTCTTTGCTCGACATCATGGGAAAATCAAAATAAATCAGCCAAGACCTTTTTTAGATCTCCACAAGTCTGGTTCATCCTTGGGAGCAATTTCCAAACGCCTGAAGGTACCACGTTAATCTGTACAAACAATATTACAGAAGTATAAACACCATGGGACCACGCAGCCATCATACCACTCAGGAAGGAGACGCGTTCTGTCTCCTAGATATGAACGCACTTTGGTGCAAAATGTGAAAATCAATCCCAGAACAACAGCAAAGGACCTTGTGACGATGCTGGAGGAAACAGGTACAAAAGTATCTATATCCACAGTAAAACGAGTCTTATAGAAGGAGCCACTGCTCCAAAACCGCCATAAAAGAGCCAGACTACGGTTTGCAACTGCACATGGGGACAAAGATCGTACTTTTTGGAGAAATGTCCTCTGGTCTGATGAAACAAAATAGAACTGTTTGGCCATAATGACCATTGTTATGTTTGGAGGAAAAAGTGGGAGGCTTGCAAGCCGAAGAACACCATCCCAACCGTGAAGCACGGGGGGGGGGCAGCATCATGTTGTGGGGGTGCTTTGCTGCAGGAGGGACTGGTGCACTTCACAAAATAGATGGAATCATGAGGAAGGAAAATTATGTGGATATATTGAAGCAACATCTCAAGACATCAGTCAAGAAGTTAAAGCTTGGTTGCAAATGGGTCTTCCAAATGGACAATGACCCCAAACATACTTCCAAAGTCGTGGCAAAATGGCTTAAGAACAACAAAGTCAAGGTATTGGAGTTGCCGTCACAAAGCCCTGAACTCAATCCTATAGAAAATTGTGGGCAGAACTGATAAAGCGTGTGCGAGCAAGGAGGCCTACAAACCTGACTCAGTTACATCAGTTCTGTCAGGAGGAATGGGCCAAAATTCACCCAACTTATTGTGGGAAGTTTGTGGAAGGCTACCCGAAACATTTGACCCAAGTTAAACAATTTAAAGGCAATGCTATCAAATACTAATTGAGTGTATGTAAACTTCTGACCCACTGGGAATGTGATGAAAGACATAAAACCTGAAATAAATCATTCTCTCTACTATTATTCAGTCATTTCACATTCTTTAAATAAAGTGGTGATCCTAACTGACCTAAGACAGGGAATTTTTACTAGGATTAAATGTCAGGAATTGTGAAAAACTGAGTTTAAATGTATTTGGCTAAGGTGTATTTAAACTTCAGACTTCAACTGTATGTACAGAAAATGTATCACAATAATAATATTGATTTGATTGACTGATTGAACATACAGTTATAAACTCATCTCTGTCTCTGTCTCCCACCACTCTCCCCTCTCTATCTCTCTCCAGGACATAAACAAGCGTCTGTCTCTGCCGGCTGACATCAGGCTACCGGAAGGCTACCTGGAGAAGTTTGCCATGAATAGTCCGCCTTTCGACAAGCCCATGAGCCGCAGGCTACGAAGAGCATCATTGGTCAGTCTCTCTCTCAACTTGGCAAACTGCAATGTAGTCTGAGTCAGCTGTTTTCCTTTTTAGTGTGTGTGTGTGTGTGTGTGTGTGTGTGTGTGTGTGTGTAGGAGCATGTGTGTGTGTGTGTGTGTGTGTGTGTGTGTGTGTGTGTGTGTGTGTGTGTGTGTGTGTGAGCATGTGTGTGTGTGTGTGTATGTGTGTGCAACTGCGTGGGCACATTTGTTTAGTTCATTGCTGTAAAATGAAAGTAGAAAATGTTGGTTATGACCATTGTGCTTGTGTTTTTGAGTGTGGATGAGACATTTGATAGGAAGCCAAAGTGGCATATGAGAAGTTTGTCATGACAACGTGGATATACAAATGTTGGCAGACACAGATATGGTAATGCTGACAATAGTTCCTGTCTATGGCCCAGTACACACACAACATGTTTTTCTAAATAGTACCAGATAGGGGTTCTTTGGCTTGTAACCATAGTGGAACCCTTTTTTGGGGCTACAGTTGAAGTCGGAGGTTTACATACACTTAGGTTGAAGTCATTAAAACTCATTTTTCAACCACTCCACAGATTTCATGTTAACAAACTATAGTTTTGGCAAGTCGGTTAGGACATCTACTTTGTGCATGACACAAGTAATTCTTCCAACTATTGTTAACAGACAGATTATTTCACTATATCACAATTCCAGTGGGTCAGAAGTTTACATACACTAAGTTGACTGTGCCTTTAAACAGCTTGGAAAATTCCAGAAAATGATGTCATGGCTTTAGAAGTTTCTGATAGGCTAATTGACATCATTTTAGTCAATTGGAGGTGTACCTGTGGATGTATTTCAAGGCCTACCTTCAAACTCAGTGCCTCTTTGCTCGACATCATGGGAAAATCTAAAGAAATTAGTCAAGACCTCAGAAAAAAAATTGTAGACCTCCACAAGTCTGGTTCATCCTTGGGAGAAATTTCCAAATGCCTGGAAGTACCACGTTCATCTGTACAAACAATAGTACGCAAGTATAAACACCATGTGACCACGCAGCCATCATACCGCTCAGGATGGAGACGTGTTCTGTCTCCTAGAGATGAACGTACTTTGGTGCGAAAAGTGCAAATCAATCCCAGAACAACAGTAAAGGACCTTTTGAAGATGCTGGAGGAAACAGGTACAAAAGTATCTATGTCCACAGTAAAACGAGTCCTATATCGACATAACCTGAAAGGCTGCTCAGCAAGGAAGAAGCCACTGCTCCAAAACCGCCATAAAAAAGCCAGACTACGGTTTGCAACTGCACATGGGGACAAAGATCGTACTTTTTGGAGAAATGTCCTCTGGTCTGATGAAACAAAAATAGAACTGTTTGGCCATAATGGCCATCGTTATGTTTGGAGGAAAAAGTGGGAGGCTTGCAAGCCGAAGAACACCATCCCAACCGTGAAGCACGGGAGTGGCAGCATCATGTTGTGGGGGTGCTTTGCTGCAGGAGGGGCTGGTGCACTTCACAAAATAGATGGCATCATGAGGAAAGAAAATGATGTGGATATATTGAAGCAACATCTCATGACGTCAGTCAGGAAGTTAAAGCTTGGTTGCAAATGGGTCTTCCAAATGGACAATGACCCCAAGCATACTTCCAAAGTTGTGGCAAAATAGCTTAAGGACAACAAAGTCAAGGTATTGGAGTGGCCATCACAAAGCCCTGACCTCAATCCTATAGAAAATTTGTGGGCAGAACTGAAAAAGCGTGTGCGAGCAAGGAGGTCTACAAACCTGACTCAGTCTAAGTTCTGTCAGGAGGAATGGGCCAGAATTCACCCAACTTATTGTGGGAAGTTTGTGGAAGAAGACCCAAAACGTTTGACCCAAGTTAAACAATTTAAAGGCAATGCTACCAAATACTAATTGAGTGTATGTAAACTTCTGACCCACTTGGAATGCGATGAAAGAAATAAAAACAAATCATTCTCTCTACTATTATTCTGACATTACACATTCTTAAAATAAAGTTGTGATCCTAACTGACCTAAAGTAAGACAGGGAATTTTTACTAGGATTAAATGTCAGGAATTGTGAAAAACTGAGTTTAAATGTATTTGGCTAAGGTGTATGTAAACTTCCGACTTCAACTGTATTATAGAACCTTAATGGAGAATGGTTCTGTGAAAATAAATCTCATTCTGAAAGGTTCTTTGTAGATCCTGTTGAAGAACAATACAGTTTTTTTTTGTACATTTTAATATATTTTAAAATTAAAATTCCTTTGGTTTTATTATTGTGTTAATTGACAAGTTAAATCAAGTGAGCTACCTCTGGAACAGCTGGGGGTCCCTAATGAGAGAATTGAAAACCACTGACTAATTTAGTAAACCGTTCTCAATTGACACAAGGACATACAAGAGTCTTTCACAATACACTGTCACTGTCACTGTCACCGGTGCACTGGCATATCACAACACATATGTAATATGTATAGTAGTGATGGGTCTTTCACGAACGAGACGGCTCTAAGAGCCGGCTCTTGTAGGTGAACGTTGGGAGCCGGCTCGCATATCAGAAGAGCCAAATCTTTTTACACAAATATAAATAATGAAGATATGAACAATCAAAAGATTTAAATGAATAGAATTAACTAATTCAAAGAACGAAAAGGGCTAAATGCTCAAGCGTACACACATTCGTTCTGACTGTTTGCTCAGACTAACAGCCTCACCTGTTGTTCCTGTCAATCAGACACGCAGTGTCAACCAATGAACCAAAGATGTGTGAGGGAGGGCCGAGCCAACTCACTCATCGTCACACACTTAGCAGCCGAGGAGAGAGAGGAAGGACATCTGTGAAAACAACAGCTGGAAAATGAGTCGGAAGCACAGTAGCATGTGGATGCATTTTAATAATGTAGACAATGTTAGAGCACAGTGTAGAATTTGACAAAACAAAATCTCATATAAAGCCGGTTCTCATACAACCTACACCGGCGTATGCAAACTGTGCACCCAACTGTGAAGCTAGCTGTAGCGGAGCTTCTATGGACCAGTTTATGCCAAAGTCTATGTCTGTAGCAAAACAAGGCCAAATTAATATTTGCATGCTGTTTGACGAGAGAGCAACTGGGGATGCAGCACGAAGGAATCCCTCAGCAGATGCCATAATAGAGGTCCGATCCTATTTGGAGGAGCCCCTCCTCCTCCAGGGAGACTCTGCATAGTGGCCACATCCGTTCCCTCTGAGAGGGTCTTCTCGAAAACGGGACAAATAATTACTGAGAGAAGAAACCGCATCAGCCCCTTTGAAAGGGAAGCAGTTTGCATTTCTGAATGCAAATCTCTAATAAAAGCAAGATATGGTCAGCATTGCTGTGTGCTGCTGGTTATAACATGGGAATAAAGAAGAGAGAGAAAAGAGGGACCAGTTTAATGTTTTAAGTGGGATGCTGCAGTTTTGCACGTTGTTATTTATTTTTCTTTGATATGGTGCAATATTCTATTATTATGTTGTTCAGATTGTATTAGTTTTGAATTGTTACATTTATATGCACTTTGTTTATATACATTAAAAAAGTTATACTTTAAATGCACATGTGTAAAAGCATCCTTTATTTACATTTATTTCAATTTGTGGGATGCTGCAGTTTTGCAAATTATTAATTTTTCTTTGATTTGGTGCAATATTCTATTATGCTGTTCAGATTGTATTCGTTTTGAATTGTTGTTAGATTTATATGCACTTTGTTTATATACATTAAAAAGTTATACTTTAAATGCAAAAAGCATTATTTTTCATAACAAACTAATGCATTTGTAAATGCATTGTGATTAAGGTAGAGTATGATTTCATTTAATAGTTTTATTAGAATTGGTTTAACTCCAATCCTATTCAAAAGAGCCAGCCAGCTCTCATCGGTGAGCTGAGCAGAACGAACCAGCTCACTGAAAAGAGACAGAACACCCATCACTAAAGTATTGGCATATCACAACACATTAGATAAAGTGTAATGAAACTCTCACTCATGGTTGCTCAAAAAGAGCTCTGCGCAAACCACGCCCCAAAATATTTTAATGAACCAACTCCCCTACGTTATCGCTAAAACATTAACCCTTTTGTGAACTGTAAAGAACCATTAGAGGGCTCAAAATGTTATTAGAACCATCACTCTTCACAAAGAACCCTACTTTGTGTTTGTAGGGGGCCGATGCATTCTGTATTAGACGTGAGCCTGAGGACTTTCTCTCTCTTTCTCTCTTCCTTCTCTCCTGTAGTTATTGAGTGAGACCAGGCCACTCTCTTTCTCTCTGTTTGAAGTGATTTAATGACGCAGCTTTTCCTTCAGGAGTCTTAGAGAGATGAAAGCAGGATGAAAGAGGAAGCCTTTGAAGGGAGGGATGGAGGGTGGCGTTTTAATGGAAGAAGGATGAATGGGGGAGGGGTCAGGTGTAAGGTGTTTGTGTGGTTAGAGGCTAGTTCTGTAAATGTGTGTGTGTGTGTGTGTGTGTGTGTGTGTGTGTGTGTGTGTGTGTGTGTGTGTGTGTGTGTGTGTGTGTGTGTGTGTGTGTGTGCGTGATGTAACAGATATCTATAATTCAGTAGCGGTGTTCAGTCTGGCTCTGCAGTGCTCCTCCCGGCTGGAAAAACACTGGAACACCTTAGAGACAGACCTCTGATGCAATACACAGGACAGAGAGAGAATGAGTGACTGATAGGAAAGAGGACAGAGAGAGAATGAGTGACTGATAGGAAAGAGGACAGAGAGAGAATGAGTGACTGATAGGAAAGAGGACAGAGAGAATGAATGACTGATAGGAAAGAGGACAGAGAGAATGAATGACTGATAGGAAAGAGGACAGAGAGAGAATGAGTGACTGATAGGAAAGAGGACAGAGAGAGAATGAGTGACTGATAGGAAAGAGGACAGAGAGAATGAATGACTGATAGGAAAGAGGACAGAGAGAATGAATGACTGATAGGAAAGAGGACAGAGAGAGAATGACTGATAGGAAAGAGGACAGAGAGAGAATGAGTGACTGATAGGAAAGAGGACAGAAAGATAAGAAAGAGATACAGGAGTGATGTATGTTTGTTTAATGGTAAACTACAGGGTCAGTAGAGGTCAGGTTGGTGTTGGGGTAGGATATGGCCCAGGCTGGATGCCATTGGCTAATTTGTGCTTTCGGTGAACCTGATAGGTTCAGGTATGTCTCAGGGTGGATATGACTGAACGATTTGTGGTACTATATTGCCCAGCATTCCTCAGCATTCCAGCATTGTACTGTAGTATGGTTCATAATGCTGTTTATCTGGGCATTACTACTCAGTCTTAATTCATTGCAGACATTAATGTTGTCATGCTCACAGTTGGGTAACATTATGTGTCATACACTGGTTATTACATGTTCATGCTTATGTCATTTTTGTGTAGGTGGAAGGACGAAATCTAAACAGACTGAAGTATTTGTTCAAATACTATCATCTCTGCTGCACACTTGAAATTAGTCTATTTCGAGAAATATTTTTATCCCTTCAAGTGCCTAATTTCACATTTTCTTTTCTCTGTATTATTTTGACAGAGCGTAGTTTTTTAACGAACTTTTATAGAACTGTATTATCTTTCATAGCTGTCTCCCAGTCACCATCAATTATTCACTGTCGTCCAGTAAGATTCAGAGTTCCGTTGCGTTAAAAGGCGTGGGAGAGAATGAATGAACGTTGGTCGGATGGAGGGGGTAAGAAGAGACGGAGAGTATCCTTCTTCCACTTGGTTACAGTTACAGGGCTGAGTCGGACAGGTAGCCCTTGTTGTTTGGAAACGTGCCTTGCATCATATCAAACCACACAATTATACAACACTCAGCTACACCTCTCACTTTTCTTTTAAGGACCGAATGTCCATATCTGAACGAAATCAAAACCCTGCAACTCACTCCTTTTTTTAACTTTTACCGTCATATCCAGTTGGTTGTTACAGTCTGGTCCCATCGCTGCAACTCCCCTACGGACTCGGGAGAGGCGAAGCAATGCGTCCTCCAAAACACGACCCTGCCAAGCCTCACTGCTTCTTGACACAATGCTCGCTTAACCTGGAAGCCAGCCGCACCAATGTGTCAGAGGAAACCTTCCAGCTGGAGACTGAAGTCAGCTTGCAGGCTTGCCGGCCCGCCACAAGGAGTCGCTAGAGCGCAATGGGAAAAGGAAATCCCAGCAGGCCAAACCCTCCCCTAACCCGGACAATTGTGCGCCGCCTCATGGGTCTCCCAGTCATGGCCGGCTGTGACACAGCCTGGGATGCATTGCCTTAGACCGCTACGCCACTCGGGAGGCCATAAACCCCTCAACTCTTACAAAACAGCTGCTTTGGTTACTAATTATTCTGACCAATCGTTGTCATGCATTACATATACGTGAAATTAAAATGCCCAAATAGGACAAGGTGTTAGTGTACTATCCTTTTTTCCACAGTTGTTAATGAAATGGACCTCTCTTCCTTCATTCCTTCCATCCATCTTTCCCTTCCCTTTTCTCTCATAGCATCCTTTCCTTTTCCCCTCCCTCCCGCCTCTCTTTCTCTTTCTCTTTCTCTTTCTCTTTCTCTTTCTCTTTCTCTTTCTCTATCTGTTTCTCTTTCTCTCTGTTTCTCTGTGTGTTTCTCTATCTGTTTCTCTTTATCTACTTCGCTATTAGTATCTCTTTCTATATCTGTTTCTCTATCTGTTTCTCTATTTTTATCACTTTCTACATTTGTTTCTCTGTATGTTTCTCTATCTGTTTCTCTTTCTCTATCTGTTTCTCTGTCTGTTTCTATATCTGTTTCTCTTTCTCTATCTGTTTCTATATCTGTTTCTCTTTCTCTATCTGTTTCTCTATCTGTTTCTCTTTCTCTATCTGTCTCTCTATCTGTTTTTAGATCTGTTTTTTCTCTCTCTGTTTCTCTGTCTGTTTCTCTATCTGTTTCTCTTTCTCTATCTGTCTCTCTACCTGTTTCTAGATCTCTTTTTTCTCTGTTTATCTGTCTGTTTCTCTTTCTCTATCTGTTTATCTGTCTGTTTCTCTTTCTCTATCTGTTTCTCTGTCTGTTTCTCTTTCTCTATCTGTTTCTCTGTCTGTTTCTCTTTCTCTATCTGTTTCTATATCTGTTTCTCTTTATCTGTTTCTCTGTCTGTTTCTCTTTCTCTTATCTGTTCTATATCTGTTTCTCTTTCTCTTATCTGTTCTATATCTGTTTCTCGTTCTCTATCTGTTTCTCTATGTGTATCTCTTTCTAAATTTGTTTCTCTGTATGTTTCTCTATCTGTTTCTCTATCTCTATCTGTTTCTCTATCTGTTTCTCTTTCTCTATCTATTTCTGTATTAGTATCTCTATTAGTATCTCTTTCTCTATGTTTCTCTTTCTCTATATTTTTCTCTGTCTGTTTCTCTGTCTGTTTCTCTTTCTGTTTCTGTTTCTCTATCTGTTTCTATATCTGTTTCTATATCTGTTTCTCTTTCTCTATCTGTTTCTCTATCTGTTTCTATATCTGTTTCTCTTTATCTGTTTCTCTGTCTGTTTCTCTTTCTCTTATCTGTTCTATATCTGTTTCTCTTTCTCTATCTGTTTCTCTGTCTGTTTCTCTCTATCTGTTTCTCGTTCTCTATCTGTTTCTCTATTTGTATCTCTTTCTAAGTTTGTTTCTCTGTATGTTTCTCTATCTGTTTCTCTATCTCTATCTGTTTCTCTATCTGTTTCTCTTTCTCTATCTATTTCTGTATTAGTATCTCTATTAGTATCTCTTTCTCTATGTTTCTCTTTCTCTATATTTTTCTCTGTCTGTTTCTCTGTCTGTTTCTCTATCTGTTTCTCGTTCTCTATCTGTTTCTCAGTCTGTTTCTCTCTATCTGCTTCTCTTTCTCTATCTGTTTCTCTATTTGTATCTCTTTCTAAATTTGTTTCTCTGTATGTTTCTCTTTCTCTATCTGTTTCTCTATCTGTTTCTCTTTCTCTATCTGTTTCTCGATCTGTTTCTCTATCTGTTTCTCTATTTGTTTCTCTTTCTCTATCTGTTTCTCTTTCTCTATCTGTTTCTCTATTTGTATCTCTTTCTAAATTTGTTTCTCTGTATGTTTCTCTTTCTCTATCTGTTTCTCTTTCTCTATCTGTTTCTCTATCTGTTTCTCTTTCTATATCTGTTTCTCTTTCTCTATCTGTTTCTCTATCTGTTTCTAGATCTGTTTCTCTTTCTCTATCTGTTTCTCTATTTGTATCTCTTTCTAAATTTGTTTCTCTGTATGTTTCTCTATCTGTTTCTCTTTCTCTATCTGTTTCTCTATCTGTTTCTCTTTCTCTATCTGTTTCTCGATCTGTTTCTCTTTCTCTATCTGTTTCTCTATTTGTTTCTCTTTCTCTATCTGTTTCTCTTTCTCTATCTGTTTCTCTATCTGTTTCTCTTTCTCTATATGTTTCTCTACCTGTTTCTCTTTCTCTATTTGTTTCTCTATCTGTCTCTCTATCTGTTTCTAGATCTGTTTTTTTCTATATCTGTTTCTCTGTCTGTTTCTCTATCTATTTCTCTATCTGTTTCTCTATCTGTTTCTCTTTCTCTATGTGTTTCTCTTTCTCTATCTGTTTCTCTTTCTCTATCTGTTTCTCTATCTGTTTCTCTTTCTCTATCTGTTTCTCTTTCTCTATCTGTTTCTCTTTCTCTATCTGTTTCTCTATCTGTTTCTGTTTCTCTATCTGTTTCTAGATCTGTGTCTGTTTCTCTATATGTTTCTAGATCTGTGTCTGTTTCTCTATATGTTTCTAGATCTGTGTCTGTTTCTCTATATGTTTCTAGATCTGTGTCTGTTTCTCTATATGTTTCTAGATCTGTGTCTGTTTCTCTACCTGTTTCTCTTTCTCTAACTGTTTCTCTATCTGTTTCTGTTTCTCTATCTGTTTCTAGATCTGTGTCTGTTTCTCTTTAAGTTTCTAGATCTGTGTCTGTTTCTCTATCTGTTTCTAGATCTGTGTCTGTTTCTCTATCTGTTTCTAGATCTGTGTCTGTTTCTCTATCTGTTTCTAGATCTGTGTCTGTTTCTCTATCTGTTTCTCTTTCTCTATCTGTTTCTCTTTCTCTATCTGTTTCTCTGTCTATGTCAACCCCCGGTCTCTTGCGTGGCATCAGTTGCTTCACACACAGAAACACACACACACACACACACACACACTTATTTGTTTTTTGTTATTTAAGTTTGTTCCACAAAAGAAGGTTTGACCCAGTTCTGTTCTGCGAACAGAGAGCGGAGAGCCAGTGAAGCGTTGGGAATGGAATGAACCCATTACCCAGCTGATATATTAGTTAGGAGTAACACTGGCTTATAGGGGGAACATAGTACTACACACACATAATGTACACACACACACACACACACACACACACACACGCGCACACACACACACACACACACACACACACACACACACACACACACACACACACACACACACACACACACACACACACACACACACACACACACTCTGTGTGGACAGTACTATACTATAATTGAAGTACCAAGTAGAGAGGGGGACGCTAGAAAGACCATTGGTAAGGTCATACACACATCCTCCACTGTGTCAGCCACGCTTAAACTACCTGAAGGCCTGCAGATGTATTTTCCTGCATGGGGATTACCTGGGGGGCGTGTGTGTGAGTGAGGGGGGAGGGGTTGTTCTGTCCTACTGACTCTGTCAACAAACTCCTCCACTGACAGATTACTGTAGGCAAGCAACCCCCAGTCAATATTTTGTTTGACATTTGGTAAAAGTGTAGCAGGATAATGTGATTGAAGATTTACACACGTTTGTGTGTCTGAGAGAAAGAGAGTGTTTGATATTTATGTGTATGAGAGGACACACACACACACACACACACTGGCATCTGTGTGTAAGTGTGTCAACCTCAGTCCGAGGCGAGCCTCTCATTGCGCTGCTTTTTGGGTATGCCTTTAAAGAGATCACATGCCTCATTAGTTAACTTGGTCAATGGAGACCCCCCACACACACACAGACACACACACACAGACACGGACACACACACAATCACATTATGGCGCAAAGGAACATAGGTCACATTACCATTTCTCACAGACACAGAAGAATAAAAGATATGGCGAGAGAGAGAGAGACATACATATATATATATATATAGAGAGAGAGAGAGAGAGAGAGAGAGACATACATATATATATATATATAGAGAGAGAGAGAGAGAGAGAGAGAGAGAGAGAGAGAGAGAGAGAGAGAGAGAGAGCCAGTGAAGGCAGATGTCACTGCACTAGATATCTAATGATGTTTATTAATTTATACTACATATCCTGTTAACAATTGCTATAATTATAAAGCCACATATGTGCTTAAATATGTGATCTCTATCATTTCCATATACAGTGTTGAGTAGTATGGAGTTGCCCCTGTATGCAGATCAGTTTTGCATTCTCAGCATAATGGTTACGGTTTGAAGTGGGGGAGGGTAAGCTGTTCCAAGATCAATTTAGCATTCTCTGCATAATTGTTATGATTGGGGGTGGGGGATGGTACGTTGTTCCTAGATCTGTACCTCCAGGCAAACTCTCCCTGGAGCGTTGGAATAATACGATCAGAATTCCAGTTCTACGGTTGGAATTGCAATTGGATATCTCAGTTCTGTCATGTGATATATTTAACCTGTACTCTGCTGCCTCCTAGTGGTCAACCCCTGTACGTGTTACAGACATATTCAGAGTAGAACTAACGATCACTAATAAGAGTGACATCACTAAGAACACGTATAATCATGAAAGGAGGGATGGAGGAAAGAAAAGATGGAGGAAGAAATGGAATCACACACACACATACACACACACGCCATGTTTCCTATATTATAATACCTGCTGGTGAGTGTGTGAAGAGATTTTGACCTCTGCCTTCATATTCATTAATGTGTGTGTTGAGAGCATAGAATCAGGTTAATGTGTTCTAGCTGTCTCTCTGTCTCAGGAACAGCAGTGGTGATGCCCCATGGGCTCAGATATGCTCAGGGAGCACTGGAGCGAACCAACAAGAAACAGAGCTAATATGCTAACACACACACACACACACACACACACACACACACACACACACACACACACACACACACACGCATTTGCAGTAAACAGGTGACTCAGGGCCCTGCAGTTGTAGAGCATGTCGTTAGAGATCAGAGTTTAGATATCAACAACCTGTACTGGCCCTAAGTACTGTTCCTCGTTCAGCTACTATCAGAGTTTAGATATCAACAACCTGTACTGGCCCTAAGTACTGTTCCTCGTTCAGCTACTATCATAGTTTAGATATCAACAACCTGTACTGGCCCTATGTACTGTTCCTCGTTCAGCTACTATCAGAGTTTAGATGTCAACAACCTGTACTGGCCCTAAGTACTGTTCCTCGTTCAGCTACTATCAGAGTTTAGATGTCAACAACCTGTACTGGCCCTAAGTACTGTTCCTCGTTCAGCTACTATCAGAGTTTAGATATCAACAACCTGTACTGGCCCTAAGTACTGTTCCTCGTTCAGCTACTATCAGAGTTTAGATGTCAACAACCTGTACTGGCCCTAAGTACTGTTCCTCGTTCAGCTTCTAAACTACATGAAGCTAGTCTGTTGTTCACTCATCATTTACTGAATTATTTTCTCTCCCTCAGTCTGAAATCGGCTTTGGCAAGTTGGAGACGTACATCAAACTAGACAAACTTGGGGAGGTAAGATTAACAGTAGCACATTGTTACAGACTTACACAAACACACGCACACCATAGGAAAACCAAGACAAAACACACACAATAGCAAAACCATGACAACACACACACCATAGCAAAACCATGACAGCATACACCATAGCAAATCCATGTACACCATTCACAAAATCTCTCTCTCTTTCTCTCTCTCTCGCTCTCTTTCACTCACTCTCACACACACTCTCTCTCTCTCTTTCTCTCTCTATCTCCGTCTCTCTGTAGGGGACGTACGCCACAGTGTTTAAGGGGCGAAGCAAGCTGACAGACAACCTGGTGGCTCTGAAAGAGATCCGATTGGAGCACGAGGAGGGGGCTCCCTGCACCGCCATCAGAGAAGGTACCGCACCCTTCTCCAAATCCTATGTTTTTTTTTTTAGAAAGACAAAAAGTGAAAAGATGGACATTAAACGGTACTACTCAATGCTACTCAAGGTTAATGCTGGTAGTACTGAGTAGAAGACTGTTTCTAATTGATGAGTTGTATCTGATTGGTGTGAATATTCCTCCCTCTGTTCCAGTGTCTCTACTGAAGGACCTGAAACATGCTAACATTGTTACCCTACATGACATCATCCACACTGACAAGTGCCTCACGCTGGTGTTCGAGTACCTGGTAAGTGTGTGTGTGTGTTGGTCCGGATATCTCTGCCTGATCTTCCATTGCACCATTTTCTCATATTTTCTCATTTTCTCTCTCTCTCTCTCTCGCTCTCTCTCTCTATTCTCTCCAGGAGAAAGACCTGAAGCAGTACATGGATGACTGTGGCAGTATCATGAGTGTACACAACGTTAAGGTGAAGGTTTCAACATCTACAGTATTAACATAATGTTACAAACCTATACAGCCGTGTTAAATCTCTTATTCTCTCTCTCTCTCTCTCTCTCTCTCTCTCTCTCTCTCTCTCTCTCTCTCTCTCTCTCTCTCTCTCTCTCTCTCTCTCTCTCTCTCTCTCTCTCTCTCTCTCTCTCTCTCGCTTACACTCTCGCTCACACTCTCTCTTCCACTCAGATCTTTCTGTTCCAGTTGTTGCGAGGGCTGGCGTACTGCCACAGGAGGAAAGTCCTCCACAGAGACCTCAAACCCCAGAACCTGCTCATCAACGACAAGGGAGAACTCAAACTGGCTGACTTTGGTATAACGCACACACAAACATACACACACACACACCATAAGTAAATTTCTTGTGTATGACCTCTGTCTGTGTTTGACCCAGGTCTGGCCCGGGCCAAGTCTGTCCCCACCAAGACCTACTCCAATGAGGTGGTGACTCTCTGGTACCGCCCCCCTGACGTACTGCTGGGCTCCACAGAGTACTCTACACCCATCGACATGTGGTGAGCATACACACACACACACAGACACACACACACACACACACACACACACACACACACACACACACACACACACACACACACACACACACACACACACACACACACACACACACACACATACAGACTCACACTCACACAGACACCAAATACATACACACACATTCTTGTACATGTACATCTCTTTTCTTATTAACAACCATGCTTTAAACGTCCTCTCTTCTTCCTCTCTCCTCTCTGGGAGGGGACTAGAGCGTTATAGGGTGTGTCTGTTCTCTGAAGAGAAGAAAGAGAGAGGAGAGAGAATTCAGACCTCTTTTCATCAATATCTCTTTCTATCTGAAGCCCTGTCATTTTACGCCCATCAACTCTGTCTGTCTGTCTGTCTGTCTCTATCTCTCTCCTGCTTTGTCTCTGTCTAATGCACTTCTCATCAGTGCCCCTGGCCTCTCTTTTTACTGTGCTTTCCTTACTTACTTATACGCATGCACACACACACTCTCACACACACTGACACACACTCTCACACACACTGACACACACTCTCACACACACTGACACACACTCTCACACACACTGACACACACTCTCACACACACTGACACACACACTCTCACACACACTGACACACACACTCTCACACACACTGACACACACTCTCACACACACTGACACACACTCTCACACACACTGACACACACACACACACACACACACACACACACACACACACACACACACACACACACACACACACACACACACACACACACACTCACACACAAAAAAGAATGCTCTCCATCTCTGTGCTCCCTCAGGGAGATAATGTATTCTATAGTACTAGGATGTGACATCACCACTTCCTCCAGCACCATTCTGATGGGCTTTAAGTGTGCTTTAACATGGGAGAAAGGGAGTACATGAGTGTGGCTCTGTAGTGTTCTGTCTGCTAACTCTGCTTCTCTCTGTACCTGTGTAGGGGAGTGGGTTGTATCTTCTATGAGATGATCACAGGCAGACCTCTGTTTCCCGGCTCTACAGTGGAGGATGAGCTGCACTTGATATTCCGTATTCTAGGTGAGCAGCAAGCCTGCACAGGCACTGGGTATAAAGTCGTGGCCAAAGGTTTTGAGAATGGCACAAGTATTGGTCTCCACAAAGTTTGCTGCCTCAGTGTTGATGATGGCAATTTGCATATACTCCAGAATGTCATGAAGAGTGATCAGATGAATTGCAATTAATTGCAAAGTCCCTCTTTGCCATGAAAATGAACTTAATCCCCCAAAAACATTTCCACTGCATTTCAGCCCTGCCACAAAAGGACCAGCTGCCATCATGTCAGTGATTGTCTCGTTAACACAGGTGAGAGTGTTGACGAGGACAAGCCTGGAGATCACTCTGTCATGCTGATTGAGTCAGAATAACAGACTGTAAGCTCTAAAAGGAGGGTGGTGCTTGAAATCATTGTTCTTCCTCTGTCAACCATGGTTACCTGCAAGGAAACACGTGCCGTCTTCATTGCTTTGCACAAAAAGGGCTTCACAGGCAAGGATATTGCTGCTGGTAAGATTGCACCTAAATCAACCATTTATCGGATCATCATGAACTTCAAGGAGAGAGGTTCAATTGTTTTGAAGAAGGCGTCAGGGCGCCCAAGAAAGTCCAGCAAGCGCCAGGACCGTCTCCTAAAGTTGATTCGGGGCACCACCAGTGCAGAGCTTGCTTAGGAATGGCAGCAGACAGGTGTGAGTGCATCTGCACGCACAGTGAGGCGAACACTTTTGGAGGATTGCCTGGTGTCAATAAGGGCAGCAAAGAAGCCACTTCTCTCCAGGAAAAACATCAGGCACAGACTGATATTCTGCAAAAGGCACAGGGATTGGACTGCTGAGGACTGGGGTAGAGTCATTTTCTCTGATGAATCTCCTTTACGATTGTTTGGGCCATCCGGAAAACACCTTGTCTGGAGAAGACAAGGTGAGCGCTACCATCAGTCCTGTGTCATGCCAACAGTAAAGCATCCTCAGACCATTCATGTGTGGGGTTGCTTCTCAGCCAAGGGAGTGGGCTCACTCACAATTTTGCCTAAGAATACAGCCATGAATAAAGAATGGTACCAACACATCCTCTGAGAGCAACTTCTCCCAACCATCCAAGAACAGTTTGGTGACGACCAATGCCTTTTCCAGCATGATGGAGCACCTTGCCATAAGGCAAAAGTGATAACTAAGTGGCTCGGGGAACAAAACATCGACATTTTGGGGCCATGGCCAGGAAACTCCGCAGACCTTAATCCCATTGAGAACTTGTGGTCGATCCTCAAGAGGCGGGTGGACAAACAAAAATCCACAAATTCTGACAAACTCCAAGCATTGATTATGCAAGAATGGCCTGCCATCAGTCAGGATGTGGCCCATAATTTAATTGACAGCATGCTAGGGCGGATTGCAGAGGTCTTGAAAAAGAAGGGTCAACACTGCAAATATTGACTATTTGCATAAACTGAATGTCATTGTCAATGAAAGCCTTATGGAATACTTGTAATTATACTTCAGTGTACCATAGTAACTACTGACATAAAGATCTAAGAACACTGAAGCAGCAGACTTTGTGGAGACCAATACTTGTGCCATTCTCAAAACATTTGGCCACGACTGTACATTATGAATAGTGTGTGTGTACATGTTGACTGACGCTGTCTGTCTGTCTGTCTGTCTGTCTGTCAGGCACTCCAACAGAGTTGACCTGGCCTGGGATCACCACCAGTGAGGAGTTTAAGACCTACAAGTTCCCCCGCTACCACGCTGAGCCCCTGGTCAACCACGCACCCAGGTCTGTGTGTGTGTTTGTGTGTGTTTGTGTGTATGTCTGAGTGTGTGTGTGCGTGTGTGTAAACCACTGGTTGTCAGTCTATTATCTGTAGGTGGGATTGATTGATTCATTAATGGGAACTGTAGTCACACCAGAACACACAGGCATCACAGTAGAGGTACTCTATGTATTTCACTGTATGAATCGGTCAGCCTTTGATTGTGTTGTTTTTGTGCTCTAACACCCTCTCCCTCCTTCTTTTTCCCCTCTATCTTTCCCTCTCTCCCTTCATCCCCCCATTTACTCTTCTAGGATAGACAGTGATGGGCACGACCTTCTTTCACTGCTACTACAGGTAGGATGGAAGGACGGAACAAACAAATCCTAATACAGTCAATGTGCTCACTTTAGACACAGACCGATGTAAATATATGACCCTTTATCTCTCTCTCTCTCTCTCTCTCTCTCTCTCTCTCTCTCTCTCTCTCTCTCTCTCTCTCTCTTTTTAGTTTGAGCCGATGAAGCGTGTATCGGCTGAGGAGGCTCTGAAACATCCATACTTCAGGAGTCTGGGGGAGCAGGTTCAGACACTGTCTGACAGTGAGTATTCAGCTCAACCTTACAACACCCCACTACATATATACACCTTATCTTAACCAACAAACCCATGCCGAACCTTTACCAACAAAGTCCATCAACAAACCCATGCCAAACCTTAACCAACAAAGTCCATCAACAAACCCATGCCAAACCTTAACCATCAAAGTCCATCAACAAACTCATGCCAAACCTTAACCAACAAAGTCCATCAACAAACTCATGCCAAACCTTAACCAACAAAGTCCATCAACAAACTCATGCCAAACCTTAACCAACAAAGTCCATCAAAAAACTCATGCCAAACTACTCTACTCTACTCCACGACCACATCTGGCTAGCAATATTAAGTATCTGAGAGCAAAGCTAGATGTGACACTGTTTCACTGATGTGTCTCCCTCATTTCAGCATCATCCATCTTCTTTGTGAAGGACATCCAGCTCCAGAGAGACCCAGGGAAGAGGTCTTCAGCCTTCCCAGAGTCAGGTGAGCCTTGCTGGGGTTAGAGAGGTGGGTAAGAGAGGTGGGTTGGGGGGGGGGTTGCAGTATAAATAGGAAATAGAATAGAAATCTGGAGTGCCTCAAGCCATGTGGGCCTCTCTCCTGCCTACTTTCCTATTATCTCTCTCTATATACTGTATATATATATATATATATATATATATATATATACTGTATATACACAGTACCAGTCAAAGGTTTGGACACACCTACTCATTCCAGGGTTTTTCTGTATTTTTTACTATTTTCTACATTGTAGAATAATAGTGAAGACATCAACACTATGAGAACACATATGGAATCATGTAGTAACCAAAAAAGTCTTAAACAAATCAAAATAGATTTTAGATTTTAGATTCTTCAAAGGAGCCACCATTTTGCCTTAATGGCAGTTTTGTACACTCTAGGCCAGGGCTGTCCAATGCTGTTCCTGGAGACCTACCCTGCTGTAGGTTTTCACTCCAACCCCAGTTGTAACCAACCTGATTCAGCTTTTGAAGCATCTAATTATTAGAATCAGGTGCACTAGATGAGGGTTAGAGTGAAAAGCTACAGGATGGCAGCTCTCCAGGAACAGGGTTGGACAGCCCTGCTCTAGGCATTCTCTCAACCAGCTTCACCTGGAATGCTTTTCCAACAGTCGTAAAGGAGTTCCCACATATGCTCAGCATTTGTCAGTGGTGTAAAGTACTACTTAAGTCATTTTTTTTGTATTTTACTTTACTATTGATATTTTTGACAACTTTTACTCTACTTTACTACATTCCTAAAGAAAATATTCTACTTTTTACTCCATACATTTTTCCTAACAACCCAAAGTACTCGTTAAATTTTGATCGCTTAGCAGGACAGGAAAATTATGAAATTCACACACATAGCAAGATAACACGTGTTCATCCCTACTGCCTTTGGCCTGGCAGACTCACTAAACACAAATGCATCTTTTATAAATTATGTCTGAGTGTTGGAGATAGCCCCTGGCTATCTGTAAATTATAAAAACAAGAAAGTGGTGCCGTCTGCTTTGCATAATATAAGGAATTTTACATGATTTATACTTTTACTTCTACTTTTGATACTTAAGTATATTTGAGCAATTACATTGCCTTTTGATACTTATGTATATTTAAAACCAAATACTTTTAGACTTTTACTCAAGTACTATTTTACTGGGTGAATTTCATTTTTACTTGAGTAAATTTCTATTAAGGTATCTATGCTGTTACTCAAGTATGACAATTGTGTACTTTTTCCACCACTGGCATTTGTTGGCTGCTTTTCCTTCAATATGCGGTCCAACTCATCCCAAACCATCTAAATTGGGTTGAGGTCTGGTGATTGTGAAGGCCAGGTCATCTGATGCAGCACTCAATTTTTTATTTATTTAACCTTTATTTAACTAGGCAAGTCAGTTAAGAACAAATTCTTATTTACAATTGTCACGTAGCTGGGGTAGGGAACGAGGCGTAGAGCGGGAGTTGCAATCATCCATGTTTGTTAACAGAAAATAACCAACAAGGCAGAGGGCACGAGAGCGCTACATGAACTGGTGTGTAGTCTAGCCCTAACACACACAAGAACCCACAGTGCGCCTTGGCACTGCTGGAACATAAATAGAATCCCCAATTAGAGACAACTGAATGCAGCTGCCTCTAATTGGGGATTAACAACAAACCCCATAGAGTTGGCCTAAAACTCTCCTATCAGGTCCTGACTGTGACCTCCCGACTCCATAGTGGAGTCTAGAGTCCTGTCTACAGTCAGAACCTGACAACAATGACGGCCTACACCGGCCAAACTCGGACGACACTAGGCCAATTGTGCACCGCCCTATGGGACTCCCAATCACGGCCGGTTGTGATACAGTCTGGATTCAAACCAGTTTGCCTCTAGCACTGAGATGCAGTGTCTTAGACCACTGCGTCATTGTCCTGTTGAAAAACATATGATAGTTCCACCAAGCGCAAACCAGATGGGATGGTGTATCGCTGCAGAATGCTGTGGTAGCCATGCTGGTTAAGTGTGCTTTGAATTCTAAATAAATCACAGCAAAGCACCCCCACACCATCACACCTCCTCCTCCATGCTTCACGGTAGGAACCACACATGCAGAAGTCATCCGTTCACCTACTCTACGTCTCACAAAGACACAGCGGTTGGAACCAAAAATCTCAAATTTGGACTCCAGACCAAAGGACAGATTTCCACCGGTCTAATGTCAATTGCTTGTGTGTCTTGGCCCAAGCAAATCTCTTCTTATTGGTGTCCTTTACTAGTGGTTTCTTTGCAGCAATTCAGTAATGAAGGCCTGATTCACGCAGTTTCCTCTGACAGTTGATGTTGAGATGTGTTTGTTACTTGAACTCTGTGAAGCATTTATTTGGGCCGCACTTTCTGAGGCTGGAAACTCTAATGAACTTATCCTCGGCAGCAGAGGTAACTCTGGGTTTTCCTTTCCTGTGGCGGTCCTCATGAGAGCCAGTTTCATCATAGAGCTTGATGATTTTTGCAACTGTACTTAGTTTTTGGAATTTTCCAAATTGACTAACCATGTCTTAAAGTAATGATGGACTGTCGTTTGTCTTTGCTTATTTGAGCTGTGCTTGCCATAATATGGACTTGGTCTTTTACCAAATAGGGCTATCTTCTGTATACCCCCCTACCTTGTCACAACACAACTGATTTGCTCAAACACATTAAGAAGAAAATAAATTCCACAAATTCACTTTTAACAAGGCACACCTGTTAATTGAAATGTATTCCAGGTGACTACCTCATGAAGCTGGTTGAGAGAATGCCAAGAGTGTGCAAAGCTGTCATCTAGGCAAAATGGTAGCTACTTTGAAGAATCTCAAATTTCAAATATATTTTGATTTGTTTAACACTTTTTTGGTTACTACATGATTCCATATGTGTTATTTCATAGTTTGATGTCTTCACTATTATTCTACAATGTAGAAAATAGTAAAACATTCAGAAAAACACTGGAATGAGAAGGTTTGTCCAAACGTTTGACTGGTACTGTATATATATATATTTGTTGTGTGTCTATATCGCTTCATCTCTCTTGATGTATGTTGCTGTCTTGCTCTCTCTGTGCCTCTCACTCTGTCTGTGAGCTTTCTGTGTTTCTCATATTGCAGTATGATCATAATGTGTCACACACCGTGTCTTGGGACTCTGTCTTCTCATTTGCAGAGCCACGCCTGGTTCACACTGTCTACTCCTTGCTAGTGTGAACTAGGCTCTCTGTTGTGCCTTATAGACATCTGCCTTTGCCGAGTTCACTGGTTCTGTCTCTATCACTCTGTCTCATTCTCTCTCTCTCTCTTTCTCTCTCTCTCTGTGTTTCTTTTATCTCTCTCGTCTCTTCCTGCCTCTCTATTTCTTTCCTCTGCCCCACCAAACACCTCGCCCCTTCTCCCCCCGCCTGTCTCTCTCCCTCTCTCTCCCCCCCGCCTCTCTCGCTCTACCCCGTCTCTCTCTCTCTCTCTCTCTCTCTCTCTTGTATGCCCCCCACCACCACCACCTTGCCCCCCCCCCCCCCCCCTCCTAAATAGCAGTGGCCCATAAGCTAGGCTCCGCTCCCTCGCAGTACTTCCAGAGAGAAGGAGCCAATCCCAGGGCTCAGAGTCACGGCCTCTCCTCCCCCTCCACAGGCTGAGTTGCCCCTCCCATTCTGGTAAATACATGCTCTCTCTCACTTTCACTTCATTTTCCTCACTTTCAATTCAAATGTCCTTCTCTATGTCCTAATGTCTATCTTTGTGTCCACTGCTTATCTGTGCCTATTATCCACCTGTAGTAACTCTGTATGAACTCTGTCACCTTCACACATACTGCCTTATATTCTCTAGTTACTTATTCTCTGGTTCTTCTTGTTGCCTGGATGATATCCTCTTTCCCTTGTATCTTCTCCCACACTTTACCACCAATGTTCTTCTTCTTCTTCATCCTTGACTTTACCACTAATGTTCTTCTTCTTCATCCTTGACTTTACCACCAATGTTCTTCTTCTTCTTCATCCTTGACTTTACCAACAATGTTCTTCTTCTTCATCCTTGACTTTACCACCAATGTTCTTCTTCTTCTTCATCCTTGACTTTACCACCAGCGTTCTTCTTCTTCTTCATCCTTCACTTTACCACCAACGTTATTCTTCTTCTTCATCCTTCACTTTACCACCAATGTTCTTCTTCTTCATCCTTGACTGTCTTTCTCTCTCTCTTCTTCTGTTCTTGCTGCCCATCTTTCTATTTTCATCATTCCACCATTTGCCTTCTTTTTACTTTTCTCTGAGAGAGAAACCTCCCAGTGCTCTGTTTCATTGAGGTTGGGGTGAAAGGTCAAACAGAAGGCATTCTGGGAAAGATCGGAGCGAGAGGAGACATTTTGATTGAAACTCTTTATTTTTGCAGCTCTGTTCAGGTTCCTGCAGAGGGAGATGTAGCCTTTGTGTTTTGTCTGTAAGTGTGTGTGACCATAGGGTGCAGTGTGTGTGTGTGAGAGTTTGTGTTGTTGTTTTTTGTACAGTTCTGTGTGGGGTGATACCTGTCTGTGTGGGGTGGTACCTGTCTGTGTGGGGTGGTACCTGTCTGTGTGGGGTGGTACCTGTCTGTGTGGGGTGGTACCTGTCTGTGTGGGGTGGTACCTGTCTGTGTGGGGTGGTACCTGTCTGTGTGGGGTGGTACCTGTCTGTGTGGGGTGGTACCTGTATGTGTGCTAATTATGTCTCTTTCTTTTGTCCTTTCCCTTTCAATTCATCATCTTATCCCTCCCCCCCCCCCCCCCCCTCTCTCTCTCTCACTCTCTCCCCCTCTCTTCTCTCTCTCTCTCTCTCCCTCTCTCTCTGTCTCTCTCTCTCAGACCAGGGGAAGAGTAGGAGGCAAAGTGTGTTGTTTTAGTGTCGGCGGGGTTGGGGGGGGGGGGGGGGGGGGGAGGGGGGGACTTGTGAGAGACGTAACTGTCACACACACACACACCAACCCCGCCACACACACTGAAGGAGTCCAACACACACCCTGCCACATACACACTCACCCCGAAGAATCCAACACACACCCTGCCACAGACTTAACATAACCAGAGGACGAGAAGACTTAACATAACCAGAGGACGAGAAGACTTAACATAACCAGAGGACGAGAAGACTTAACATAACCAGAGGACGAGAAGACTAAACATAACCAGAGGACGAGAAGACTAAACATAACCAGAGGACGAGAAGACTTAACATAACCAGAGGACGAGAAGACTTAACATAACCAGAGGACGAGAAGACTTAACATAACTAGAGGACGAGAAGACTTAACATAACCAGAGGACGAGAAGACTTAACATAACCAGAGGACGAGAAGACTAAACATAACCAGAGGACGAGAAGACTTAACATAACCAGAGGACGAGAAGACTAAACATAACCAGAGGACGAGAAGACTAAACATAACCAGAGGACGAGAAGACTTAACATAACCAGAGGACGAGAAGACTTGAGGAAATGAACATGAAGGTGAATACGTAAGAAGACGAGGATGAGAGGAGCGATCCTCTGTGCTGCTACACCTACTGCTCAGAGTAGAGCAGTGTTTAGGGTCGGTTTGGACTAAGCTGAGGATACGGTTTGAACAGGATTTGCTGTATCAGTGAGCTCCGACGGGAGTGAGGGGAGATGAGGGGGGTGGGGAAGGCGAGCCTCTGCACCCCCCAGGATAGAGAACGGGCATGTTTAAAGTGAGGGAGGGAGGGAGGGATTCTTTCTCTTCCTCCCTCCCTCTTTCTTTCTGTATTCTAGAACTCTGCTTTTTCATATCGCACCTTAACCTTAACCCCTAACGTTAAGCCCAAACCCCTTCCTGAACACACTAACCTTAACCCCTAAACCCAGCCTTTCCTGACCCCTAACCCCAGCCAACACCTCAAGCCCTAACCCCAGCCAGTAGCTGAAACATTGACTCCTAGCTAACTAACCTGCCGCCCGCCCTGTCCATTTCTCCACTCCACACATGTATACACGTGGCATAGAATTGTGTCTATAGGATGCTAATCATATTTGGAATGGAATGGATTACATACTGAGCCTGGAGAATCTCAGTATGTAATCCATTGCATGCCTCCTCACACCCTTACCGCATATATGTACATACACACACACACACACACACACACACACACACACACACACACACACACACACACACACACAAACACAAACACACAAACAAACAAACAAACACATTTGTACATTACAGTGCCCAGACCTGGCATCCAGAAGGTCAACTCTAGCATCTGATCCCCCATTCTATTACCTCATCAATCAGTCACTCAGGCAGAATACGGTACCAATATGGTACCAATACGGTACCAAGCATACACTAACTACTCTAAAGTTATCTTCTTCAAAGTGTACAGTAGCTACAGAAGTCAACACTTCAGGGCAGGAATGGGCACTTCACTAGGCCACTATGCCAAAGTGCACACTAGGAAACACTAAGTTACACAATACACAACAATAGGATAATGCATTATGAATAGATCATTATTAGTATGATATGATGTGATACTGTTATGACATGCTGTAGAGATGTACACTACAGAGCAATAAACAGGAGTGTTGTTGATGCCCAGGTACACTTCGCACCAGAAGTTCACCTCACATGACAAAGAGGGGTTAAAACAGTGTAAAGAAACCCCTAAACACTGACCCCCTGACCCCCTTGATTCTCAACTACTCTGGTTGTTATGTTCCATTGATTGATTTTAATGAACATTGAGCTGTTCTTGTTGCACCTGATTTGACCTCTTAGATACTGAATATAAAACTCAACAACGCCCCCCCCCCACACACCCTTATGCACACACACACAATATATATAGTTTTGTTTTTTGTTTTGTTTCTAATCTGTATATATGACCATATGTTTCACTCTTTAGTAAAAAGGTACAAGCAATGATTTCCCTGAATGCAATTCTCTGTGTCACCGGGCCGTGTTCCTGTGGGAAACGCTGGTGACTGACTGAGAACGTGTTGCACATTCCTTAAGCTCAGGACTTATGGGTAGTGTAGTTTTATGGATCTTGGTGTAAGGTAGTATTGTTCCCCAGAAGCCAGGAACATGAGGTTAGCTAGGTTACAAGGTAAAGGAAGTTGTAGCCTAAATGTTCCCCATGTAGAGTTTAACATAGGGCAAGCCTGTCTAGGAGGGCCTCTTGGAAAATGGCCTACTACATGCTCTGTGCTCAGACAAGATGTATGGATAACTATCACCTACATGGTCAATCAGTCAACAGATCAATTGATCATGGCTCTGTCTCCCTTCTCTAGTTAGTCTGGGGGGTGTTCAAGTGCTGTTCAAAGACAAACCGTAGAAGAATAAAAATACCATTCCCTTTACTTCACTCCCCCTTTAGAAGCTAAAGCATGTTTGTAT
Source organism: Thymallus thymallus (assembly GCA_023634145.1). Taxonomy (NCBI): domain Eukaryota; kingdom Metazoa; phylum Chordata; class Actinopteri; order Salmoniformes; family Salmonidae; genus Thymallus; species Thymallus thymallus. Next base: position 30,988,361 of record CM042399.1, read on the forward strand.
GGATATATCGTGGGATATATGGCCGTCTCATCTTTGTGAAATGGCTGCAGTTTGGGCAGACAGGAAAGGGCGGAGTAACATAGTGTTTACTGATCAGTGATTGGGAGAAATTAGGAAGTGACCTCGTTGACTACCCTCTTGCAACATATCGGCTACTTTTTAGTTCGTTTTAACCCCAGTTTTAGAGAATTTACTCCCCGTTGTCTGCTGTGTTGTGAAGGCACCAGATGAACTAAGACCACTGGAACAAAACACACTGAGGCTGGAATTGAACTTTGATTGAATTCCACCCAGAGGGTCCAAACGCGACTGTTTCATATATAAGTGGTCAGGTTGTGTACAGGTCAGTGTGTCTGTGATTGGGAGCAGGATTAAGTTGTCCTTATACTCTGATCTAGGGTCAGTTGTGTCTTTCCCCCCAATGGCTAAAGTTAAGATTTTGAGAGCATAAGCTGATCCTAGATCTGTACAAAAGGGCAACTTCTACTCAGAGTGTGAGAGTATGTAGCATGTACATAGATGATCCATTAGTCTGTATATAGGCAGTGTACAGGTTGGATACGGCAGCAGACTCAGTCAGGCTCTGTCGGTAACCTTATTTTGAAAACCAGAGCAATATTTCTGTATTAATAATAAGGCCAAGGCTGTATGATAACATAGTATGTGTATCTATCAGGAGGGAATTAGAGGATGCCTGCTAAAAAACAAAGACTAATGATCAAATCGTAGAGTTCCGGACAGATTCGTAGCTTTTTCAGTGACGTAATAAAGTCAGGGAGTAAATGTTTTCTTCTTAGATTTGAGAGGCTTGATGGAGTATCACGCTCAGCCTACCTATCACTGTCTTACTGTGGTGTGGTGGCACCTAGTGGTCACACAACATCTTCACAATTTCCCCACAGTTTAAGGGGAGTGGAGTGTCTGTGATGTGACGAGAGTGTGTCAGCTTATGAAAGAGGTTCTGTGTGTTTTCATCACAGAGCTCGCGCAATGATGGGTGAAATAGTTGTGAACACTAAATAAAAATACTTTGTTTGATGGAGTGTTTTTCTCATTAAATACTTTAAATATTTTGTCTTCCTTTGAAGCCTTGATACAGTAAGTGTGTGGTTTATTACAACCTCCCAGTGGTCTTTTTGATGGAGCCTGTCTTTGTGGAGCATTACAGGACATGGGGTCACACTCCTGAACCAGTACTACTGACAGCATCACCATGAAACACAAGGATTTCCAACATCACCCATGGAGTGGAGGCTGCTGAGGGGAGGACGACTCATAGTAATGGCTAGAATGGAGTCAATGGAATGACATCAAACACATCAAAGACGTGGTTTCCATGTGTTTGTTACCATTCCAGTCATATGTTTGAGCTGTCCTCCCCTCAGCAGCCTCCACTGATGGAGTCCTTGTTTGTTGTAAATCTTCCTGCCAATGCCTCTTAAACCGAAGGACATGCGGAGGTCACTAAGGGCCTGATTCAAACTTGAGATAAGTAGACTTAACATGGACTTGAAGTCAATATATTGTTTTACTTAAGTGCATGTTAATTCAACTTACATTATCTCATAGGGCATTGTAAATGAGCCATGGATACTTATTTCAAATACTATTTTCAAATACCTGGGTTAAATGCATGGGAGTGTATTTGAGTATTTTCAAATACTTTCCAAGTGTATTTCCAAATACATACAAATATTAAACTACTTGTCTTTTCTAATAAACAGTATCTTAATACTTACTTTGAATGTATGTGAAGGTAATTGAGATATTTGAAATAAGTATTAGAACCCAGGACTGCAGGTATCCATGGTGATGCTGAACTCTACTATGTTATGCCTGTTGGACCAGTTACCCCATTCGTGTTTGTTACCCCTTGACACTGATCTAAGGTCAGTTTTGCAGTTTCCCCCGATGGTTAATGTTAGGGTTTCAGGAAGCTACTTTTGCTGATCCTAGATCTGTGCATAAGAGGATCTGCTAGTCAACGCAATGTGTTACTCGTGATCGTACAGTGAAAAATAAAACCTGTTCTCTGAAGGAGTCTGAGTGTTGGGACACTTCCCTGGTCTTTTCTCCTGAGTCTGCATGAAAGGCCACAGCCCTGGTCTGCCCGGACCAAATACGCATCCCAGTTCTTTTCCTCCATTACTTTACTCATCAACGGTCTCTGAAGCTAGTCCTCTTGACCCTCTGGACATCAACACCTAGGCCCTACACCCAGCTACACGCTTTGGACATGTGTATACTGTATGAAAGGACTGAATAGATATAAGCAATAGTGAATTATCTCCACCTCGCCCTCCAACAGGCTAAGTGAAATGTCTTGTACCTATACAGTTCTTTCAGGTCTACATAGGGTATTACGCAAAGGAGGCTGCTGAGGAGCCAATGGAATGTCATCAAACACCTGGAAACCATGTGTTTGCTGTATTTGATACCATTCTACTTATACCAGGCCAGTCATTACCACGAGCCCGTTCTCAATTAAGGTGCCACCATCCTCCTGTGGTATGTAGTGTACTTCTCATGGACGTCTACCCCTTTAAATGTGCATTGGTTTGGCTAGTGTGGCCCCCTAGTGTCAGAGAGAACACATTACACGTAATCCACTTCTCTTTTCTCATTACTGCTACTAATAAACACGTCTGGAAAGTGATGTCGTTCAGTTTGGTCTCCCTCTGTGCTGAAATGGAAGTAATCGTTTGTGGTTCATGATGCTGGAAATGGTGATCATGCTGATCATGGTGAGATGTAGAGGAGGATGAAGACGAGGATGACTTCTGCTATCTGTCTTACCACGGATCCATCCTGGTTACGGCCAGTTTCCTAAAGAGAGAGAGAGCCATCTTAAAGCCATAGGACATCTGTTAATGTTAATATGTTAATATTCAAGCGTTATTTGTACAAGGAAGTGTCATTGAGATAAATCAATCTCCATTCCAAGGAAAACCTCCATAGATAAATACATATTTGACTTATAGTAGGTTCATTCTAATCCGATGTCGTCGCAATCATTGTTTAACCTTATCACCCTTATCATACTTCCACACCGCTGTAAATATTGGTTCAAGCCCAAGTACTCTGACACATGGGCATAGGTCCAGATAAACTGTTTTTTGAAGGGAATAAAATACAGACAACCAATCTAAAAAGCTGGCTGATATCAGACCAAGTGGTGCAACGGGAGCTGTGGACCCAAGAAAAACAACAGGTGCAGATGCTCATATCATCTGGCCATAGAATGTCAGTCTAAGAGGGGTAAAAAACAAGATGTAGGATGCTCTGGACATACAGTATATTGTAAAATGGTTTGTTCCAGTCCTGAATGCTGATTGGCTGATAGCCATGGCATATCAGACCGTATACCACGGGTATGACACCATATTTATTTTTTCCCCAATTATGTTGGTAGCCAGTTTATAATAGCAATAAGGCACCTCAGGGGTTTGTGATATTTGGCCAATATACCACGGCTAAGGGCTGTGTCCAGAACAGCCTAAGAACAGCACTTAGCCGTGGTATATTGGCCATATACCACACCGCCTCGGGCCTTATTGCTTAATTATACCCTGTAGTTCTCAGTATCCACTCTCTAATTTCTGACATTAGTGAGACAAGAGGTAGCATGCAGAGTCACAGGGTGTGTCCCAATAATATCTCCTTCCTCCTGAAGTGTGCACTCGTTCACTTACTTACTTAGACCTTTGTATTCCTTGAGGTACACAGGCCATCGATGAATCGCCTTCATCCCTTTCGGTCATGTGCTTTCCGCTCCAGGCGTTACCATGTCAGACCCTCTGCCTTCATCTCCTGCTCTGTGCTTTGTCTCCAGGTGGGTCTTCCTCTTTTGCGTTTGCCTTGTGGGTTCCATGTTAGGGTCTGTTTTGCAACGGATTTATTGTTTCTTCTGAGTGTGTGATCTGTGTGTGTGTGTCGTTCACTACACCCAACAAAATTGAAATGCATTGGATTGGTGTAGGCATGGGCTAGAGGGAGTTTCCACCATATTTCATGGAAACAGATAGGAACCTCTAGCTTCAAGGATTTTTGCAATTCGTTCCAGTTATTGGCAGCAGAGAACTGGAAGGAATGGCGGCCAAAGGAGGTGTTGGCTTTGGGGGTGACCAGTGAAATATACCTGCTGGAGCGCATGCTACGGGTGGGTGTTGCTATGGTGACCAGCGAGTTGAGATAAGGCGGGGATTTACCTAGTAAAGACTTATAGATGACCTGGAGCCAGTGGGTTTGGCGATGAATATGTAATGAGGGCCAGCCAACGAGAGCATACAGGTCGCAGTGGTGGGTAGTATATGGGGCTTTGGTAACAAAACGGATGGCACTGTGATAGATTACATCCAATTTGCTGAGTAGAGTGTTGGAGGCTATTTTGTAAATGACATCGCCGAAGTCAAGGATCAGTAGGATAGTCAGTTTTACAAGGACATGTTTGGCAGCATGAGTGTAGGAGGCTTTGTTGCAAAATAGGAAGCCTATTCTAGATTTAATTTTGGATTGGAGATGGTTCATGTGAGTCTGGAAGTTGAGTTTACAGTCTAACCAGACACCTAGGTATTTGTAGGTGTCCACGTATTCTAAGTCAGACCCGTTGAGAGTAGTGATGATAGTCCGGTGGGCGGGTGCGGGCAGCGTTCAATTGAAAAGCATGAATTTTGTTTTACTAGCATTTAAGAGCAGTTGGAGGCCACGGAAGGAGTGTTGTATGGCATTGAAGCTTGTTTGAAGGTTAGTTAACACAGTGTCCAAAGAGGGGCCAGATGTATACAGAATGGTGTCGTCTGCGTAGAGATGGATCAGAGAGTCACCAGCAGCGAGAGCAACATCGTTGATGTATATAGAGAAAAGGTTTGGCACAAGAATTGAACCCTGTGGCACCCCCATAGAGACTGCCAGAGGATCGGACAATAGGCCCTCCGATTTGACACACTGAACTCTGTCTGAGAAGTAGTTGGAGAACCAGGCAAGGCAGTCACTTGAGAAACCAAGGCTGTTGAGTCTGCCAATAAGAATGCGGTGATTGACAGAGTCGAAAGCCTTGGCCAGGTTGATGAAGACGGCTGCACAGTATTGTCTTCTATTGATGGCGGTTATGATATCGTTTAGTACCTTGAGCGTAGCTGAGGTGCACCCATGACCAGCTCGGAAACCAGATTGCATAGCAGAGAAGGTATGGTGGGATTCGAAGTGGTCAGTGATCTGTTTATTAACTTGGCTTTCGAAGATTTTAGAAAGGCAGGGCAGGATGGATATAGGTCTATAACAGTTTGGGTCTAGAGTGTCTCCCCCTTTGAAGAGGGCGATGACCGCGGCAACTTTCCAATCTCTAGGGATCTCAGATGATACGAAAGAGAGGTTGATCAGGCTAGTAATAGGGGTTGCAACAATTTTGGCAGATAATTTTCGAAAGAGAGGTTCCAGATTGTCTAGCCCAGCAGATTTGTAGGGGTCCAGATTTAGCATCTCTTGCAGAACATTGGATGTTTGGATTTGGGTGAAGGAGAAGTGTGGGGGGGGGGGGGGGGGGGGTTAGGGGTAGCATGGCCAGCCGTAGCAAAATGCTTATTGAAATTTCCGATAATCGTGAATTTATCGGTGGTGACAGTGTTTCCTAGCCTCAATGCAGTGGGCAACTGGGAAGAGATGCTCTTATTCTCCATGGACTTTACAGTGTCCCATAACTTTTTGGAATAAGTACTACAGGATGCAAATTTCTGTTTGAAAAAGCTAGCCTTTGCTTTTCTAACTGACTGTGTGAATTTGTTCCTGACTTCCCTGAAAAGTTGCATATCGCGGGGGCTATTCGATGCTAATGCAGTGCGCCACAGGATGTTTTTGTGTTGGTCAAGTGGAGTCAAGTCTGGGGTGAACCAAGGGCTATATCTGTTCTTAGTTCTAATTTTTTTGAAAGGGGCATGCTTATTTAGGATGGTGAGGAAAGCACTTTTAAAGAACAACCAGGCATCATCTACTGACGGGATGAGGCCAATATCCGATTAGAAAGGCCTGCTCGCAAAAGTGTTTTAGGGAGCGTTTGACAGTGATAAGGGGTGGTCGTTTGACTGCGGACCCATTACGAACGCAGGCAATGAGGCAGTGATCGCTGAGATCCAGGTTGAAAACAGAGGAGGTGTATTTGGGGGGCAAGTTAGTCAGGAAGCTGGAGGAGACCTGGCACCATCCCTATGGTGAAGCATGGTGGTGGCAGCATCATGCTGTGGGGATGTTTTTCAGTGGCAGGGACTGGGAGACTAGTCAGGATCGAGGGAAAGATGAGCGGAGCAAAGTACAGAGAGATCCTTGATGAAATCCTGCTCCAGAGCACTCAGGACCTCAGACTGGAGAAGCCAAGGAGTGGCTTCTCAATAAGTTTCTGAATGTCCCCGAGTAGTCCTGCCAGAGCCCGGACTTAAACCCGATCGAACATCTCTGGAGAGACCTGACAATAGCTGTGCAGCGACGCTCCCCATCCAACCTGACTGAGCTTGAGAGGATCTGCAGAGAAGAATAGGAGAAACTCCCCAAATACAGGTGTGCCAAGCTTGTAGCGCCATACCCAAGAAGACTCGAGGCTGTAGTTGCTGCCAAAGGTAAATGTGTTATTTCAGTATTTGTAAAAAACCATTTTGCAAACATTTCTAAAAAAACAGTTTTTCCTTTGTCAATATGGGCTACTGTGTGTAGATTGATGAGAAAAAAAACTAAGAATTTCATCCATTTTAGAATAAGGCTGAAAACAAAATGTGGAAAAAGTCAAGTGGTCTGAATACTTTACAAATGCACTGTAATTGGGACGTAGCCACAGTCTTGATACCTGAGAACTAGAAGCAGTTGTGTCACCTCCAGACTTGTAGCTAGATTCTCAGTCCAGTGCAATGTGGCAGACTGACGACAGGACTGAATATCATCGACTGAAAGAATGAAACTATATTTACAAATCAATATAAGATTAACATGAAACAATAATTGACAGAAGTTTTCTTGTATTTGAGCAGTTGATAAGATAAGATTTAGTGGAAATGAGGTCGAAGTTTGCTCTTGTAGATGCACTTGTGTTATATGTGTTTGTTCAAAAGGCGGGAATAGTCACAGGTAAGATTACTGACAAACCTTTATTTCTTTATTTCCAATGTCCACGCTCAACATATGATTCCCAATAAGTCCTTTACTTTGGTCACATGTGCCCTGACCTCCACAGACGCTTTCCCTTCTCCTTTATGAACAGTGCCTTGGAGCTACCCATCTCCACAGACGCTTTCAGGTCCAGATGAGGACAATGATGAAGACGAAGATGACGAAGAAGACGATGCTTCCTCTCCAGCTGATTGTGATCGTCTATCTGTCTTATGGACAGGCAGATAATTCCACCAATAAGCACTCCATCTATGATTACAGCGGTGGCCCTTTCTTTACCCTTATCTCTGGCCACTCTGCTTAGGTGAGCAAACTGAGGGAGGTTGAAGACCTGAGAAAGTTATGCAACTGTAAGTCTCTTCAGATTTGTATATATTTTTTCTTAATACAACAATGGCCAATAATTGATTATCTGATATGACTGAATATTGTCTGTAAGTTGATTTGAATTTAAAGGGGAAGTTCAGTATTTTACAATTAATGTTAGATGATTCCTCAACTTGAAAGTAGTATATCTATGGGCCAGGTGAAACTGTTGGTTTTCTTTATACAGCCACTACAAACATCAGCTAATTTTAGCTTTATTTGGATAGTGCGGATGCTCTACAGATTGCCAAACTATCAACAAATCTCTTGATAATCAACTGCTTGCTATGGTTATGGTTATGGTTAGGTTTAGACTAAGGGTAAAGGTTACGTTTAGGGTTAGGATAGGGTTTATGGTTAAGGTTAGAACCAGGGTTAGGGTTAGCAGATAGTTAGTTGAAATGTTACTGATAGTCTGTAGATAGTTGGACTATCCAAATGAAGTGTTACCCTTTAGCCACTGCTAGTTTAAATAAAATAAAATAAAATGTTATTGGTCACATACACGTGTTTAGCAGATGTTATTGAGGGTGTAGCAAAATGCTTGTGCTTCTAGCTCCGACAGTGCAGTAATATCTAACAAGTAATATCTAACAATTTCACAACATATACCCAATACACAAAAATCTAAGTAAGGGATGGAATTAAGAATATATACATATATGGACGAGAGATGTCAGAGCGACATGGATTAAGATAAAGTAGAATAGTATAGAATACAGTATATACATATGAGATGAGTAATGCAAGATATGTAAATATTATTCAAGTGACTAGTGTTCCATTTCTTAAAGTGGCCAAAAGGTATTTCCTCCTTGTCGGCTAGGCAGAGGTTTTAACACCCCGTCTCCTGAGGGGGGCAGTTTTGTGACTTAACAACATCATAAATTCCTTGCAGGGACTCTCTCCCCTTGGACATGCAGAAAGTCCCTTTGTTAACACAGACATGCATACTGATATACATAGACAAATCCCACTGCATTCAAATCTTCACATAGAATTCTGGCTGAAACAATCCCAGGTAACAAATTGGCTTCATAAGCACTACATATAAATGGGTCACAAATCATCAATTGATGGTTATGTAACACAGTTATGCCACATTATCAATCTTTATAGAGCATGATATACGGTTATAGATGATTTGTGAGGCATCTATGTAGTGCTTATGAAACCTATATGAAAGCTTTATGAAGCCTTCATAAGATCCACTTTAGGGTAGGATAACTTGCTGTTATAAATTGTTATAAGTGCTTTATAAATGAGAAATTCTTATGAATTGTAATGCTCATAATGCTTATTAATGTTTACAAATAATTAAGTTATTGTAATGATTAACTATGTAAACTTCTTGTTAATAGTTTAAATGAAATATCTAGTTGTATAATGCTTATTAATTTAAGTTAATTGTAAAGTGGTACTCAAGAGCCATACGGTAGGTTTTGAAGCCATTTCCGAGTGGTGAAAAAGTCAAATAGCCTAACAGCCTCTGATACAGGTGTTTACTACTGTTTTAGAAATAAAGGTGCTTTGGCTGTCCCCCTTTCCACAGAGGGTTCTACATTGAACCCAAAAGGGTTCTACATGCAACCAAAAAGGGGTCTCCTATGGGGACAGCTGAAGAACCCGTTTGGAGGCCTTTTTTCTAAGAGTGTACTTGTGTTCTTCCTTGTCCATCCATACAGGAGCATTCACAGCGCCAGTACATGGAGTCTGCTACTTCACCTTCATCTGCTACGCCTGAAAAAATGAAGACAAAATCGGGGTGGCCCTTTACAAGAACCATGAGCAGGTAGCTCTGGTCTATGAGTTTCAGGACAAGGGGGACAATGAAGACTTTGAGTCCAACGGGGCCATCCTGCAGCTGGCCGACGGAGACGAGGTTTCCCTGGTCCTACCGTCTGGTTTCCAGGTTGACAGGTATTGCTTTCAAAAACCTCAGCACCTTCAGTGGCTTCCTGCTCTTCCCTGTGTAAGGAGGAACCTTCTGAGAGACTGGGGGGGGGGGGGGGGGGGGGGGGGGTCAGGGTTTAGGTTGGGAGGGTTGGGAGGGTGCTCCCCTTAACTTCCACACATTATATTCTCTTTTGCTGTCCTTTACATGTGTGTGAGGCAATAAAAGCAATGTTAAAAGCAGTAATCGTTTCTGTGTTGAATTTATAGTTTGCAGCAATTACTTTGGTATTGTCTCCTTTTGATCATGTTATCAATTTAGATTAATTTTTATTTAGATTAGATTAAACCGGGACATGGCAGCAGGTGAATTAAGTATATTTTTAGTAAATCAGATTAAGATTAGGAACCCGGATCCACCTAAATCCATTCTGACACTAATGATCTCCAATACATATGGAGATGTCTCTGTCCAAATATCATGGACTATACTTTTATTAGTATTCTTGAAATAGTTACAGCCAAATATTGCACGTAAAACTATTATCTATAACAACAACTTTACATTGTACAAAAAAGAGAAAGTTTCTGTCATTGGGGTGAGACTCGTGGGTTCTTGCTGACGGAGGACAGGGCGGTATCAGCTTCAGAGCCCACTGGTTCTGAGGCCCAGGGGTTCCGACCACACAGCAGGAAAGGAACAGCACAGTCCCGGAACTGGAGAGAGATACACAGAGACACAACACACTCAGAGGAACAACATGGACTACACCAGCTAGATAATGCTCATTATTAAACAGTACATAACAAAATGCATATTTCATCTATCAAATTATGATTCTATGATGTATCTCTTATTCTCTATAGAGGACACAATCGTGCCTATGCTCATGAATATGAAGACGACAGGGTTGTGTGTTTGTATGTATGTATGGATGTGTGTCTGTGCTTGTTATACACAACTCTCAGCCTAGCGGTTACGAGAGTTGGGCCAGTAACCTTGAGGTTGCTGGTTCAAATCCCAGAGCCGGCAAGGTGGAAAAATCTGTTGTTTAAACAACAACTGGTCCCCCCCCCGCACTTCTCTGATTCAGAGGGGTTGGGTTAAATGCTGTATTTCGGTTGAATGCATTCAGTTGTGCAACTTACTAGATGTCCCCTGTCCTTGTGTTCTGTATGTATGGGTTGTCCCTCACCTGTCTGTTCATGAACACGTATATGATGGGGTTGTAGACAGTGCTGCTCTTGGCCAGGTACATGGGCACAGTGGCAATGAGTGGGTTGATGTGGAGGCTGGGGTCAAGGATCACGGAGAGGGCGAAGGCCGCGTAGGGCAACCAGCTGAGCAGGAAGGCCATCACCATGACTACAACCATACGCACAACCTGCATCTCCACACGGGTGGTGCTGCCGCCCTCCAACACCTTAAGCTTGGACACCTGGGACACACACACACACACATGGGTACACACATACAGATGTAAAAACACACACACACACACAAACACACACACACATCCCGTGCCCACCTGGCGTAGTGTGATGAGGATGTGAGCATAGGAGATCATGATGACGGAGAAAGGTATGGCGAAGCAGAGCAGGAAGTAGAGGATGATGTAAGACATGTTTCCTGGTTCCCTGCTGTACCAGTTTGGGGCGCAGGAGGTCCTAACCCCCTCCAGCTCAAAGCTGCCCCAGCCAAACAGAGGCGGGGTGTTCCATACAAACGACCACACCCAGGACAGGACCACCCCTCCCACTGCGTGCCTGTGTTACAGTACAAATGCATTACAGTTAACTTCATCACACATTGATCCTTACTTCATCACACATTGATCCTTACTTCTATGCAACTGCTATCTTCTCCCTCTGTTTATGCACAGTTACCAGAGTTAAATGGAATACTGTTGAACTCTACTTGACCTGGTCTGGAACATGACCGCCCCCATTGGTCGACATACCACTACATAACGGTCCACAGCTATCACGGCCACTGAACACAGACCTGCAATACCTGGGAGGGACAACATCAAACATATACACTACATGTACATGCAATAACCCAGCAAACACAGCCATTCAATTGACGTCAATAGGCCAAATCTAACTCTCCATTTACTACCTCTAAACTGTTGCATTGAATTTAATCGCATTTATTTGGGTGAAAACATATACAACTAGATGTACAATATATTTAAAAGTATTTATTAAAACACTTGTTTCCAAAGTGGTCCTCGATGGTAACTCACCAAAGAAAGAGTAACTCACCAAAGAAAGCCACAGCGAAACCCTCCAGCACGCAGCCCAGCCGCCCCATGCTGAAGTAGCCCATAGCGTTGGTGACCATAGTGGGCAGTCCCCCGAACAGAGCACAGCCCAGGTCTGCCATTGCCAGGTTGACTAGGGCGTAGTTCAGAGGCTGGCGCAGCTTCCGGTGTCTCACTGTCACCACAACGACCAGGACGTTCATACAGACCCCGGCCACCGAGAACACACCAATGATCACCGCCAGGATGGTGTAGCCCGTCCTGGAGAGCAGCGCGTCATTGACCGAGCCCGGGGAGGAGGAGATGTTTCCATGGAGATCGGGGAGAAGCTGTCGGTGGTCCATTCCGTTCTGTTTGGTGCAGTGGAGTTGAGTGGTGAGGACTACCTGTGTTATAATATCTAAGAAACACACTGAAAGGGCATAGATTTGGTATTTCTAATCAATAAAAGTACAAAACCAGTCCAATAGCAGATCTATAATAGCTCAAGCGGTCCAATAGCAGATCTATAGTAGATCAAGTAGTCCAATAGCAGATCTATAGTAGATCAAGTAGTCCAAAAGCAGATCTATAGTAGATCAAGTAGTCCAATAGCAGATCTATAATAGATCAAGCAGTCCAATAGCAGATCTATAACAGATCCAATAGAGGCCCTATAGCTATGTAGTATAGCAGCCTGGTGATGGCTCTATCCTTATAAATCTTCTGTCCTTATAAAGCTTCTGTCTTTATAAAGCTTCTGCCTTTATAAAGCTTCTCAGCAGAGAGAGGCTGTAGATGAAGAGATAAGACCAACTAAATCCCTAGATCCGGATTGAGGGGTCAATAATTCTGAGGGGCTCATTTCCTGAGGGATCTCTGCTTGCACTTTCCTTGATTCCGAGGGACTAATTTCCTAAGGAATCTCTTATTGCACTTTCCTTGATTGCTTTGCTGCATGATCCTCTGCTGACTAGAGGAGTGGGAGAGGGTCTGTTGTTCCCAAGGACCACCTGTCAGTCAAACTGGATTTGTGCAACACACAGTCCTTATGTGACATAAGAGGAACGTTAGATAACAATGGGACATTGGGATTGACTAGATATGCTGGGGTAATGTACAGTAATTTCTACTGATTGAACAATGTATTGTCCCTTCATGGGTGAGTGTGGTTTTATTAAAGGTTTTATGATTTCACTGTAACTGAACTAATGATAGATTTGGGGGGCAGGTAGCCTAGCGGTTAGAGCGTTGGGCCAGTAACCGAAAGGTTGTTGGTTCAAATACCCAAGCCGACAAGGTGAAAAAACCTGTTGATGTGTCCTTGAGCAAGGCATTTAACCCTAATTTGCTCCAGGGGCTGACTCTTTAGGTAGGCCGTCATTGTAAATAAGAATTTGTTCTTAACTGACTTGCCTAGTTAAATAACGGTTAAATAAAAAAATGGATTATATCAATTTCCTAATGTTAACCTGTGGTATCCAGAAAGAGGCAAAGGGGTTCTAGGAATTGTGTGTGTGTGTGTATGTATATGTGTACAGCTGACCTTTAACCCCATATTCCTAACAGACGGAAGCAGCTCCGGATAATGTAACATGTTTATTGATATTGGATGAAAATGTGTTTCACTCTACAGACATACATTAAAGGTGCTAACTGAGGCACAGTCCAAGGTCAGAACACAAGACACCAAATGCCATTCAGGCAGCCCACGTTTATTGGGATACATACTGCCAGTATTAAAACAACCATACCAAATCTAAATGTGCTAAAAAGAAAATCAACAAAGAACAAATTACATTTTCATTCTATAATAGTAACAGCTGAGTCAGACAATGATCCTCTCCTCTCCATCACAGTGTGTTCTCCCACTGTGAGAATCTTAATGAAGGACATCAGTGAGTGTCTCTGACTCATTTACATCATGTTAGTTCCTGATTCAGACAGAGACATTATCCACTGATACAGACACCTTACCTGGTAACACCCTCACAGGGAGGGGAGAAAAGAGAGTGCAGATGTATGGAAAGACTCTCTCAGTGAAAGTGTGTGTGAAGGTGTGTAGATGTGTGTTATTGACAGGGTCAGAGAATGACAGCTTTCCTCCTTCCCAGTCTAGCTGCACTCTGATCCTCTGGGGGTTCTGTCTCACTGTGAGGGGAGTGGATCGCTTATTTGGAGCATGTGTTTTATAATCTCCACCACCAAACACCATACCCCAGGATCCATGCCAATAGCCACTGTATCCCTTCCTCTGGACAGACTCTGTGATTACACCCAGGTCCCAGACTTTATTCTTCCTAACCTCAATGTCCCAGCTGTGTGTTCCTGAGTTAAAACCCTCAGAACCCAGGATCATTCTATGGCTATCAAACCTCTCTGGGTTGTCAGGAAGCTGATGTTGCTCATCACTGTATCTTATACTGGTCAGATCACCAGACAGGATGAGATCTGGGTGGGCAGTGTTGAGGTCCAGAGTCACTGGAGCTGGACAGAGAGAACACAAACACACTAGATGAATTCAAATGAAGGGGGAATACATTAGTGTATATGTTATATGATGTGTTGTATGTTTTGTGTTCTATACGTGAATGTTACTTATTTGGAAGATCCTCTGAAAACGTACAAAGCAAATGTACATTATGTACGTAATTCTAAATATCATTCATTGTCAATTTTTTTCAGTTTTGGAGAGCTATAGCGGTGGTCCAATATACAAAACAATAAGAACACCTTACTAATATTTTTTGCAATCAGAACAGGCTCAATTCGTCAGGGCATGGACTCTAGAAAGTGTCGGAAGCGTTCCACAGGGATGGTGGCTGTCACGATAGGGTGCATATACAGACCAAGGCACAGTGCAGGAATAGTTTGACATTTATTTTTAATAAAGTAATATCAACAAAATGACAAACTATACAAAATGAAACACGATACAGCAAACAAAGCACACTTACTTCATGACATGTAGACAATGGACCACACCTAGGGTGTGGAACCTACAAACATAAGTAGGATCCCTAGTTAGAGACAATGCAATGCAGCTGCCTCTAATTAGGGATCCAACACAAAACACCACATAGAAAACATAAACCTAGAGCTGTCAGACTCTGACCAAGGCTACATAGCAAAAGGCTTCTCTATGGCCAGAGCCTGACAGTGCCCCATCTTTACTCCAATTCTTCCAATAGTTCTTTCAAGTTGGCTGGATGTCCTTTGGGTGGTGGCTCATTCTTGATACTCACGGGAAACTGTTGAGCGTGATATCCCCATCGGCGTTGCAGCAGTTCTTGACACCAACTGGTGCGCCTGGCACCAACTACCATACCTCGTTCAAAGGCACTTAAATCTTTTGTCTTGCCTTTTCTGATTGGTACACATATACAATCCATGTCTCAACTGTCTCAAGGATTAAAAATCCTTCTTAAAATTGTCTCCTCCCCTTTATCTACACTGATTGAAGTGGATTTAACAAGGGATCATAGCTTTCACCTGGATTCACATGGTCAGTCTATATCATTAAAAGAGCATAATAAACGTTCATAATGTTTTGTACACTCAGTGTTTAATACCCATTATATCTAAAAAACCTACTCACTGTATTGAACTCCTCCCTGCATCTTCTCCCAGACTCTGAACAGCAGGTTTCCCAGGTGGTTTGCCATGTCTATCAGTGCACCTCGAACCCTCTCTGGATCTGGCAGTGTGCACTGGGCTCTGGAAGAACATTCAGAAGTCAGTGCTGCTGTAGCCTTACTTTTGTTATGACTTTTATTTTGTTATAATGTATTGAGTCACTGTTATTTTGTACCATGGGGACTTTTATTTTGAAAGCAGTAGTATTCCCAGTGTCACCTGCTCATGTCAGGAGAGGGTGGAAGAATAAAGGTAAATACTTTACTGGGAAAAAGTTCAACAGTAGGTACAAATTAAAACTTGTGAAAACATCAAACACTATGACTCTATGACTCACTCAAACATGCATGGCAAACAAATCAAGCTTCTGCTCAGGGTAACCAAAAATCTCTCTAAAACAAAATCAGAATTAGTAACTGAAAACACCTGAGTGTCATTATAGTCTCTAGGGCGATCTCTGCTGCCTTCTGGTCACAGGTGGAACTATGACAGTACCCCCCGTTCTAGGAGCGGCTCAAGCCACGGAATCAGAATGACCACCATGTAGTTGGTTGAAGTCTAGAACAAGTCCCGGGTCCAGGATGTGCCGGGCAGGAACTCACACCCGCTCCTCGGGGCCGTAGCCCTCCCAGTCCACCAAGTACTGCAGGGTTCCCTGGACCCGACAATCCTCCAGCAGACGCCGGACGGTGTAGGCAAGGCGGCTGTCAACATGTCGAGGGGGCGAATGGGAAGGTGTGAGGGTGGAGAAGGGACTGGTCCTTACCAGCTTGAGACGGGAGACACGGAACAATGGACAGACTCTCATTGACCTGGGGTGCTGGAGACGATAGGTGACCGGGTTGATGCGACTCAGGATCTTGTATGATAGTATGTAGCGTGGGGCGAGCTTCCGAGAGTCCACTTTTAAGGGGAGATCCTGTGTGGACAGGCACACCCGTTGACGTGGTCGGAGGAGCCGAAGGAAGAAGAAAAAGAAGCCAGGTGTTGTTTTCGGACAGTGGAGTAAGGAGGATTGCGCTTCCCCAGCTCCTGGTTGACTTGCTCAGTCTGATCATTTTACTGTGGGTAGAACCCAGAGGAGAGACTCACCGACACCCCCAACAGGGAGCAGAAAGCTTTCCAATAACGCACAATGAACTGGGGGCCAGGGTCCGAGACAATGTCCTGGTGAGTCTGCGTAGTCGAAAGACATGGTTAATCATGAGGTTGGCTGTTTCCTTGACCGAGGGCAACTTGGGTAGGGCAATGAAATGGACTGCTTAGGAGAAGCGATCAACGACTACCAGGATAATGGTAAACCCTTGGGATGGAGGTAACCCTGTGATGAAGACTAGGGACAGGTGGGACCAGGGCCGGTCGGGGATGGGCAGAGTTTGGAGCAGCCCAGCCAGTCAATGTTGTGAAGACTTGCTTTTGGCACAGGTGGAGCAGGCCATGACGAAGGATTTCACATCCTCAATAATGTTGGGACATCAGAATTTCCGCCTCAGAAACTTCAGTGTCCGATTAACCTCTGGATGCCCAACTCATTTAGAGTAGTGTCACCATTGTAGTACTCGAGAATGGGCTGAGCGTGGAACATAAAGTACTCAAGGTCCTCTCCCAGTTCCCGAGAGGCCAGTTCATCTTTGATAGAGTTAGACAGACCCTGATGGAAGGCGGTGACGAGTGCCACTGTATTCCACCCACTCTCAGCAGCAAGGGTGCGGAAATCAATGCAGAAGTTGGCCACTGGTCTTGGCCCTTGGCGGAGGTTGAATTGCCGGACCGACGTTTCTCGGTAAGTGCCCGGAGTGTCTCTGATATTTGGGAGAGTTTTTCTTTCTGTCTGTTATAACATTCTTGATCTGGTCGATCTCTGCTGGGTCCCTGTTGGGGGCAGAAGCTTGCTGTGATGTGGTGAGGTAGTACCCAGGAGAAGAGAACAGAACCAGATGAGGAACCAGTGGTTTAGAATAAACGTAAATACTCTACTGGGAAAAAGTTCAACAGTAGGTACAAAGTAAAACTTGGGAAAACAACAAACACTATGACTCGATAACTCACTCAGGAGACAAAAGCAAACAGCAAAAAAATCTAGCTTCTGCTCAGTGTAACAGAAAACACACCTCTCTAAAACAAAATCATAATTAGTAACTGAAAACAGTGTCATTATGGTCTCTAGGGCAGTCTCTGCCGCCCTCTGTTGACAGGTGAAACCATGACAACCTGACCTTAGCAACTTCCCGGATCTGTATGTGGCACGCACTGTGTCCTCAGTCAAGAAAGGTGTCACGTTCATCTGTGTCTATAACACCACCAATAATTACTGTCTTATCCCAAGTGACACCTTTCTAGGAGAGGTCGATTCTCTTGTCAGTCAGGGAGGTGAGGAATACATTGTAGTTGAGACCACATTGAACAATGTGCTGGCTCAACCACAGGCTCTCCCAAAACTTGACCTCCAGCACTCACTCACTAGAGGACAGTGAGCAGCGCCAGCAGCTGGAGAACTTTGTGCACAAATACTTTAGTGCTCATGATCAGGACTATGGACACACAGATCTCATCAAACACACATCAAACACACAGGAGACTCCATGCCCATCCGTCAGCGTGCATATAGGACTAAGGTGAGGAAAGAGCTGGACAGGCAAGTTGAAAAGCTGTTAGTTCAGAACATTATTGAGGGGAGCAGATTTTGCTTTGATTTCTGGAAGCTGAATGCAGTGACAGTGCGAAATGCGTATCCCTTGCCACGGACATCAGATGCTTTGGACAGCTCATCAAGTGCGTGCTGGATCAGTACAATGGACTTATCTAGTGGTTACTGGCAGGTTGAACTAGCTGAGGAAGAGATAAAGAAAACTGTCTTTACGACAGGCAGCTCCTTGTATCATTTTAAGGTCATACTAATGGGCCTCACAAATGCTCCTCCCACTTTTCAGATATTAAAGAAGCTTGTACTTTGTTGGCCTACATTAGAAATTGTGTCTCATCTACCTTGATGATGTGTTGGTGTTCAACAGTACTTTCATGGAACACATACAGACTCTCAAAGAAGTGTTCATCCGGTTCCAAAAGGCTGGCCTAAAGCTCAAGCCAAGCAAGTGTCATCTTGCTTGCACCCAAGTCACGTTCCTTGGACATGTCATATCCAAGGATGGCCTGCAGTCCGACGCGAAGAACCTGGACAAGGTCAGGGACTGGCGCACACCCAGAACGACTACTGAAGTGAGAGCCTTTATAGGCTTGTGCTCCTAATACAGAAGGTGTGTTAAGAACTTTTGATTATGTTGTGGCTCCATTGACTGCTCTGACACAGAAAGGGATTAGATTCCACTGGAGCTCTGAGTGTGAGGAATTATTTCACACACAAAAAGTTACATTAAAACCTAAGTGTTGTGATAATTGCGTTGTTTGCTCTACAACCTGTTAGTTCATATGCCTTGTGACCGTGATATATAGGCCTAAGTCAATAAGAAGACACAGTGGCAGAATAAATTCAACCACACCTTTGTTTCATCACAAAACTGGAGAGCAACCTCAGTCCAGTGAAGTCCATAAAACATATTGCATATAACAAACAGTTACATGAACTACAGTATGGTCAAGCAAGTTAATGTTTCCGACGTCTTTGGACTACTTAACAACTATTGATTTTACCGCAAGTCGCAAAGAAAACAGGCGCTGCCTCCACTCTAATGCTTAGTCTAATACAGTGACAACTACATGTTACCAAAAACGATTTAGTCCAATCAACTTAAGCTAAATATGATTGGTCGGTCCATGGTACTGATTTCTGTGTGTGTGTGCTTGTGTGCGTGCAAGTAGGAAAAACATGTTGACTCACCCTACTTGTAGAGAAATGCCAATGCCATCCTCCTCTTTCATGTTGCCTGAACAGTCTATGACTCTGTCATACATGCTTTATGAAATTTCCCCCCCGGGGGATCAATAAAGTACCTATCTATCTATCTATCTATCTATCTATCTATCTATCTATCTATCTATCTATCTATCTATCTATCTATCTATCTATCTATCTATCTATCTATCTATCTATCTATCTATCTATCTATCTATCTATCTATCTATCTATCTATCTATCTATCTATCTATCTATCTATCTATCTATCTATCTATCTATCTATCTATCTATCTATCTATCTATCTATCTATCTATCTATCTATCTATCTATCTATCTATCTATCTATCTATCTATCTATCTATCTATCTATCTATCTATCTATCTATCTATCTATCTATCTATCTACAGTACATGCTTTTAGTTTTTGTGGTCCTAAGCTACCTGGCAAAAATTCTTGCTCGCTAGCCTAACTTCCATTCATGGGCAACGATGTGCCGGGCCAGCTAGTTAACATTAGCCAGCCAACTTCATCTAGCTAAATGTTCAACGTCCATCCTCTCAGCCAGGAGCACAATGTATGGTTGGATCAGAAACGCCGTTATAATCATTGGCCAGTACAGAGATTTAAGTAAAACCACAAGTCCTAATCCCTATCTCCCTCCATTCACAAACATTTTTGTGAATGTAGGGAAAACTGTCTCCCATGTCAGACCCGCAGCTCCAGAACTCCCACTGAGAGGGCCGGGCTGAGTGGCCATTCCAGAAGGTTGCAGCTGACATCACCAAGTTGCCCATTACCTCCCAAGGCCATAGGTATGTGTTAGTTGTAATGAACTATTTCACACATTAATCTTTACCCCCTTAAAGGCCAGCGTGACACTAACGTAAGTCATTGCATCTTTGAAATCTACATACACCAGCATGTAATTATTTTGTCCATTCATACTGATCAAAGCCGACGATTCGAGCCAGACCTTGTAAAACAATTATGCAAAGTACAGTGCATTAAAAAAACATGCACATCTACCAAATCATGCTCAGTGTGTTGGCATGGTAGAGAGGCAGACCTGGACCCTGAAGGACCAGCTTGCAAAGTACATCAGTCAGTACGGTGGGGAATGGGACAAATATATCCCTCAGGTGGAGCTGTGTGTACAGCAGGACCTCAAGGAGGCGGACCAGCAGGACCTCAAGGAGGCGGACCAGCAGTCTACAATGGCAAAACTGCAACAGAAACATCATCATGATCGAAAGGTGGTTTTCTGCCCGTACAGGGAAGGGGACCTGGGTTTCTTGGATGACTCAGCCCAGCGCATGTACAAACTTGCACAAAGATGGAAGGGTCCATACAAGGTTCTGAATAGGATGGGTACGGATGGGAGCACAGGGTGACGTATCACAGACCCCAGGAAGGTGAATGCAAGGAGACGGGTGGTTCATCACAATCGCCTTAAGGCATGCAACGATGACTTGACTTTCCTGACAACCCTCCAGTGTCACCTCAGGCCAGTGAGACATAGACTCACTCCCACCTCATTGTCCAGGACTCTGCCTTACCGCCCACCAGCCCGGGCCCCAGACTCTATCCCTTTCCATGTTTAGTCCATGATAGATAGATAGATAGATAGATAGATAGATAGATAGATAGATAGATAGATAGATAGATAGATAGATAGATAGATAGATAGATAGATAGATAGATAGATAGATAGATAGATAGATAGATAGATAGATAGATAGATAGATAGATAGATAGATAGATAGATAGATAGATAGATAGATAGATAGATAGATAGATAGATAGATAGATAGATAGATAGATAGATAGAACTTTACTTAGAATTATTAGGCTCAGCCCTACTACTGTTTTTTCTGTCAGGGTTGACAGGGTGTTCTCAAGTTGTCATAGAAATGGGGACGTTTCCTTATGATTTTTATTTTGCTGTAATGTATTGAGGCACTGTTATTTTGTACTATGATGACTTTTATTTTGAAAGTAATAGTATTCCAAGGGGCACCTTGTCAGGCTCTAGCCATAGAGCCTTTGGCTCCTCTATTTAGCCACGGTCAGAGCCTGACAGATCTAGTATGTCTAGTTCTGTGGTGTTTTGTGTTGGGTCCCCAATTAGAAGCAGCTGCTATGCGTTGTCTCTGATTGGGGATCCTACTTAAGTTGTCATGTACCACATCTTGGTGTGGTTCATTGTCGTATATGTCAGTCGATGTAGTTGGAGTGTGATTGCCTGTACTTGTTGTACTTTATCTTGTTTTGGTTAGTTCTAGTTTATTTAAATATACTAAATGTAGATGTTGAACTACTACTGCGCTGCGCCTTGGTCTGCTTACACCCCCCCCTCCCCCGTGACACACCTGCTCATGTCAGGAGAGGGAGGAACAAAGAAAAGACCAGAGTGAATCTCCATTAGTGATTGGCTGCATCTCCTGGTCCAGGAAACATTAAACTACAATGAATAGTTTTCAGTTGTTTTTTAATGTTGGAGATTAGTGTTAAATACCTACAACATGAATTAAGGGTTACACTAGTGTGTTGGGTACAGAACCACAGAGAAGAGAGACACAATAGAGTCCCCTTACCTTTTCACTGTATCCTTGTAGTTCTGTAGGGGAACAAAATAACACATTAATAGATGTTTTGATCATAGCAAATCAATCTAAAACATATAAATTTACTACTACAATATTTATTTCATAATTGATAGGGCAGTTGATTTATCAGAGGGAGATCAGTCCTTACCTGCAGGAATGAGATGTCCTCAGCTCCCAGCTCTTCCTCTACGGTTCTGATTGTGTCTGAAAGTGATGATATCTCTCTGCTCATCTTCTCAATCTTCTTCTTCATCATCTGACTCTTCTGCTCTTCTTCCTCCTTCAGTGCAGCTATCCTGGCTCTCTCTTCCTCATGTAGAAACTGATGAAACATCTTAAACGCTATCTTAATCTGCCTCTCTGTGTGTTGGGCCTGGCTCTGGAGACAGCAGAGAGGAATGTCAAAGATATCATACATAATTCCACAGGATTATGGTAAATCTTCACAGTATCATTGTATCGCAGCTTCACTCTGTATTTCTACCTTGATGTGGGTGGCTGTTTGTTCACAGGTCAGTTTAACTTCTCTAAAGACCTTCAGCTTCTCCAGTAAGGGCTCCAGTACAGTCTTGAGTTCCTCCTGGAATGAAACAACATTATAAAGAGATGCTGTTTGTAAAAGGAGTGGAGTAACACACGGATCTTTATTCACATACTAAAACATTATTAGGTGGGTGGTTATATTCTTACATATACAAGTGTGAATTGGAAGTGTGTTTTTTTTAATATCCCAACTCCACCTGAGACACGCTCAGAGAATATGGTGAGGGTCTGCCATTATCAATAGCGACCTTGGTGCAATTAGGGTTAAGTGCCCATCAACAGATTTTTCACAGTATCAGTTCAGGGATTTGAACTAGCAACCTTTCAGTTACTGGCTCAACACTAAAAGTGCTAGGCTAAATGCCACCCACATACTGTAGGTCAAGTAGTGTTAAATGCATCTCCTACCTTATGATCCTGTGCAGCTTCATCTATTGGGCAGCAGTCATGGCTTTTATGATTTTTTGAAGTTTGACACACCAAACAGATGGGCTGTTTATCCTCAAGACAGAAGAGCCGGAGTTTCTCACTGTGCTGACTACAGAGCACCTCAGACCCTGCTGAAGCTCTCTGACTTCTATCCTGTATGTAGGACTCACACAGGTTCTTTAAAACCCGATTACAGGGAGGGAATTCCATTGATGATTTTTGTCTGCAGACTGGACATTCCAGAGATGTCTTCTCTTTCCAGTATCCCTCCAGACAGGCTTTACAGAAGCTGTGGCTACACAACAGGACCACGGGATCCTTGAAGATGTCATAACATACAGGACAGGAGAAATCAATGTCGGAGAGAGAAGCTTCAGTTGCCATTTCTCACTGCTTATTTCTGTTATGAAGGTTTACTTTCACTTTTGACACTTTTGAATAAGTTTCACTTTTAAAAACTCAGAAATCTGTGTTTTCCTGCCGGTGTTCCTTAGTCTTCAATTGTTGTTTTGATTCTTGGGTTTTATAAAAAGATTATTGGTCCTTCTTTAAGACATATATCAGTTTATCTGAATGCTAAATAGCTGAATGTTACAGCACTGTTCTGTTGTGAGCTTTGCTCCTTCCTGTTAAGCAGGAGTAGGGTGGAGCTCTCTGTATAAATTATAATTTATATCAGTTTGAGTCTGTGCAGGACACTTCCACTAGATGTCAGTGTTTACTTAAATATAACTGGATTTTAATGCTTCAAAATGCTAGCTGTATGAAACTTACCAAGTAAACGGATCTAGGGTTTCTCCCCCTCTAACTTAACTGTTAGCTGAATTCTAACCATCTATGTCTCTGGTCAGTTCAGCTCCATTGACAGCAACTGTATGGAAGTGCAAAGCAGTCAACTTCAGCAGCTGAAACTCCTACATTGGACTAGCTTTTACATTCAGTCTGCCAAGAGCAAGATGGTGACTCCAACTAACCAACTCCCCAAACAAGAGCCAGGAGTTTGGTGTGTGTGTGTGTGTGTGTGTGTGTGTGTGTGTGTGTGTGTGTGTGTGTGTGTGTGTATGTGTGTTATATTGTAATATCAATAGTGAATATTGTAACTGGCCTGATGACTCCTTGCTGTCCCCAGTCCACCTGGTCGTGCTGCTGCACTAGTTTCAACTCTTCTGCCTGCGGTTATGGAACCCTGACCTGTTCACCGGACGTGCTACCTTGTCCCAGACCTGCTGTTTTCAACTCTCTCTCTCTCTCTCTCTACCGCACCTGCTATTTCAACATCTAAATGCCCGGCTATGAAAAGCCAAGTGACATTTACTCCTGATGTACTTACCTGTTGCAACCTTTACAACCACTGTGATTATTATTTGACCCTGCTGGTCATCTATGAACGTTTGAATATCTTGGAGAAAGATCTGGCCTTAATGGCCATGAATTGAAATAATCTCCACCCGGCACAGCCAGAAGAGGACTGGCCACCCCTCAGAGCCTGGTTCCTCTCTAGGTTTCTTCCTAGGTTCCTACCTTTCTAGGGAGTTTTTCCTAGCCACCGTGCTTCTACATCTGCTATGCTTGCTGTTTGGGGTTTTAGGCTGGGTTTCTGTATAGCACTTTGTGACATCGGCTGATGTTAAAAAGGGCTTAAAAAATACATTTGATAATAGAGAGTTATAATAGGGTTGATTTTTTGAGAGGTGAAGGTGTTACAGCAGGAGTGTTTTTAATGGAGGAAGGTCCTCTCTACTACATCACAGTGTTCAAGATGTTGATTGATGATATTTAATGGGAAATATTTATAATCATCCCAATGTGGAGTGTGTTACCAGACTTTTTTCAGATCCTTCAATTCTGTATTAATCCTTCAATCCTCAAATTAAAAAAACAAGTTGTATAAAAAGTTTTGCACCAATCCCACCCCCCCCCCTGAATTCTGCCTATTATAAAAAGTATAACACATCTACTTTGGATATACCCCAAAAGGATATTTTACTAGCAAATTCCTCAAACAATATAAAATAAACTTGGAAAATCATCAATCAACAGTTGAATAAAAAAAGCATCTTTAACTATTCCATCTCAATTTAATGTTGGAAATAAGACCTATAGTGATCCTGATGTTATCTCATGTGAATTTAATAACTTTTTTGTGAATGTGGGTTCCTCTCTGTATAAGAAAATCTGAGAAATTTATGTAAATCTCTTGGATTACATGAAGGGACATTTCCCTTCTCTGCTTCAGTTTGATTCAACTGATGCAATGGAGGTGACAAAGGATATTGGTAACATAAAGCTATCAGCAGCTGGTAATGATGTGGTGCCTCTTTGGTGAAATCAGTGTCTTCCTTGATTATTGAGCCTCTAACATACAGTATATCTTCACCAAATCAATGCAAACTGGGATTGTTCCTAAATATGAGAAAATTGCCAAAGTTATCCCTGTCTCTGAATCTAGGGATACAAGATATTTAACAAATTACCACCCAATATCATGTTATTCTAAAATACTAGAGTAACTGTTGTATCAAATAATTCTTTAACATTTAAACCAACACTGTATTCTATATGAGCACCAATATGTGATATGGCTCTTTTACAACTTCAACTTCCCAGCCCTGAACAGTAATGAATATGCTCTTGGCATCTTTCTACATTTAACAAAAGCTTTTGACAAGGTTGATCATGAAATATAACTTATTAAATTGCAGTATTATGTTTTTCATGATTATACATACAGTGGGGAGAACAAGTATTTGATACACTGCCGGTTTTGCAGGTTTTCCCACTTACAAAGCATGTAGAGGTCTGTAATTTTTATCATAGGTACACTTCAACTGTGAGAGACGGAATCTAAAAAAATCACATTGTATGATTTTTAAATAATTAATTTGCATTTTATTGCATGACATAAGTATTTGATCACCTACCAACCAGTAAGAATTCCGGCTCTCACAGACCAGTTAGTTTTTCTTTAAGAAGCCCTCCTGTTCTCCACTCATTACCTGTATTAACTGCACCTGTTTGAACTCGTTACCTGTATAAAAGACACCTGTCCACACACTCAATCAAACAGACTCCAACCTCTCCACAATGGCCAAGACCAGAGAGCTGTGTAAGGACATCAGGGATAAAATTGTAGACCTGCACAAGGCTGGGATGGGCTACAGGACAATAGGCAAGCAGCTTGGTGAGAAGGCAACAACTGTTGGCGCAATTATTAGAAAATGGAAGAAGTTCAAGATGACGGTCAATCTCCCTCGGTCTGGGGCACCATGCAAGATCTCACCTCGTGGGGCATCAATGATCATGAGGAGGGTGAGGGATCAGGCCAGAACTACACGGCAGGACCTGGTCAATGACCTGAAGAGAGCTGGGACCACAGTCTCAAAGAAAACCATTAGTAACACACTATGCCGTCATGGATTAACATCCTGCAGCGCACGCAAGGTCCCCCTGCTCAAGCCAGCGCATGTCCAGGCCTGTCTGAAGTTTGCCAATGACCATCTGGATGATCCAGAGGAGGAATGGGAGAAGGTCATGTGGTCTGATGAGACAAAAATAGAGCTTTTTGGTCTAAACTCCACTCGCCGTGTTTGGAGGAAGAAGAAGGATGAGTACAACCCCAAGAACACCATCCCAACCGTGAAGCATGGAGGTGGAAACATCATTCTTTGGGGATGCTTTTCTGCAAAGGGGACAGGACGACTGCACCGTATTGAGGGGAGGATGGATGGGGCCATGTATCGCGAGATCTTGGCCAACAACCTCCTTCCCTCAGTAAGAGCATTGAAGATGGGTCGTGGCTGGGTCTTCCAGCATGACAACGACCCGAAACACACAGCCAGGGCAACTAAGGAGTGGCTCCGTAAGAAGCATCTCAACCCAATAGAAAATCTTTGGAGGGAGCTGAAAGTCCGTATTGCCCAGCGACAGCCCCGAATCCTGAAGGATCTGGAGAAGGTCTGTATGGAGGAGTGGGCCAAAATCCCTGCTGCAGTGTGTGCAAACCTGGTCAAGAACTACAGGAAACGTATGATCTATGTAATTGCAAACAAAGGTTTATGTACCAAATATTAAGTTCTGCTTTTCTGATGTATCAAATACTTATGTCATGCAATAAAATGCAAATTAATTACTTAAAAATCATACAATGTGATTTTCTGGATTTTTGTTTTAGATTCCGTCACTCACAGTTGAAGAGTACCTATGATAAAAATGACAGACTTCTACATGCTTTGTAAGTGGGAAAACCTGCAAAACCGGCAGTGTATCAAATACTTGTTCTCCCCACTGTATAAATGGCTATATACTTATGTTTATGATAGAGAACAATTTCTAAATGCAAATGTTTGTGCATCTACCAGGGCCAGAAAATCTTGTGGTGTTCCAGAGGGTTCGATCCTCGTACCAGTACCAGATCAATGTGGAGCTATATACAGGGAGTACCAGTACCAGAACAATGTGGAGCTATATACAGGGAGTACCAGTACCAGATCAATGTGGAGCTATATACAGGGAGTACCAGTACCAGATCA
Organism: Thymallus thymallus; assembly: GCA_023634145.1. NCBI lineage: Eukaryota > Metazoa > Chordata > Actinopteri > Salmoniformes > Salmonidae > Thymallus > Thymallus thymallus. The sequence continues at coordinate 31,015,613 of CM042399.1, forward strand.
ATGTGCTGCTATATACAGGGAGTACCAGTACCAGATCAATGTGCAGAGGTACGAGGTATTTGAGGTAGATATGTAAGGTAAAGGGTCTAGGCATCAGGATAAATAATAATAAGAGTAAAATAAAGAAGAGAGTAGCAGCAGCAAATGTTGAGTGTAAAAGTGTGTGTGTGTAATGTGTATATATTTGAGTTTTGTGGTGTTGATATGCGTGTGTGTGTTATGTGTGTGTGTGTGTGTCTATGTAGTGTATGTGAATGTGTGTGCGTTTTGTGTGGGGGTGTCAATTTATTGTGAGTGAGTATGTTGTGCATTTAAAGTTCAGTGAGTGTTCTTACTATTTTGCAGTCTGGCGGCTTGCAGGTAGAAGCTGTCTTGGAGTATGTTGGTTCAAGAGCAGATGCTCCGGTGCTGTTTGCCAGACGGTAACAGGGTGAACAGTCTATGGCTTGGGTGGCTGGAGACTTTGGCAGTTTTTTAGGCCTTCCTCAGACACCACCTGATATAGAGGTCCTGGATGGCAGAGAGCTCGGCCCCAGTGATATACTGGGCTGTCTGCACCACCCTCGGTAGCACTTTTTGCGGTCAAGGGTAGGTCTGTGGCGGTCATGACATTTTGTCAGCCGGTTATTTTCATGCAAACACGTTTAGCATCTCCAGGCCTCCACGCTTACAAGCTGCTGATGATCGCCTTTAGAACATCTACATTTGAAAAAGTCTAATAAATAAATTGAATATACACCATCACAATACATCCATGATTTATTTTAGGCTGGTCTAAAGAAACATTATGATATGAAGAAAATGTATTTCAGAAGAATGGAACATGAGTTGGCCTACTGAGGGGTTGAGTTAAATGTGGAAGACACGTTTCAGTTGAATGCATTCAGTTGTACAACTGACTAGGTATCCTATTTCCCTTTCCCTGTATTTTACTTGGCTATGCACCATGCCATAGGCTGTAGACTTGTTCATTAAGCAGACAAGATATACCAACATAATCTCAACAGGTAATATTCCACACACACTCTGTATGCCATGGGCTCTCCAACCCCGTTCCTGCAGCTACCCAGTGCTTAATTTGGGAAACCAAGTGAAATCTGTTCTGGAACATTGATAGTAACATGTTTTCATATTTCATTAAACTGTTGACAGCACCTCTTTCTGCGTGCTGGAGAAAGGAATGAAGAAGAAGATAGGGGAGGAGATGGAAACGCACCGTGGTGAGATATTCTTTAGCTAAAGGTAATGTGTCAGCCTATTAATTATGAAAATATAAAAAATGCCCTATTACTAGGCTATTCAAAATCAAATACAAATTCATTATAATGTAACTCTGAATTTGTTTAATTTAGGATAGACCAATTATGTACCAAAGATATCTTCAATCAGTATATATTTTTTTCTGCCTTATGTAATACGTGGTAGGCTATGTATTGTATAATGGCACAATCATTATTTTAATGCATACTGTATATAGGCCTATATGCATTTAAAAAAAACAAAAAACATTTAACTAGGCAAGTCAGTTACACCCTACCATAGTAGTACGGCACCCCTGGAGCAAATTATGGTTAAATGCCTTGCTCAAGGACACATCGACAGGTTTTTCACCTTGTCAGCTAGGTTATTCGAACCAGCGACCTTTGGGTTATTGGCCCAACGCTCTAACCGCTAGGCTACCTGCCACCTTTCAATGCATAAGCTCTAATATGCATATGGATGTTTTGAATTAATCATCCCCTTTAGAAAGCGCTGTCCATTTTGTTGTGTAATCACACGTTGGAGTCGTAAGTTGCCAAACAGTCATGGGTGAACAGGGAGGGGACTACGCAGACACCCCTGAGGGGCCTCCATATTGACGGTCAGCGTGGCGGAGGTGTTGTTGTCTACCCTCACCACCTGGGGCAGAACTGCCAGGAAGTCCAGGATCCAGTTGCAGAGGGAGGTGTTCAGTCCCATGGTCCCTAGCTTAGTGATGAGCTTGGAGGGGACTATGGTGTTGAACTCTGAGCTGTAGTCTATGAACAGCATTCTCACATAGTTATTTCCCCTCTTGTTCATGTGGGAGAGGGCAATGTGGAGTGCAATTGAGATAGCGTCATCTGTGGAGCTGTTGGGGTGGTATAAGAATTGTAGTGGGTCCAGGATGTCTGTGTTGATTGTGTTGATGTGTGTTATGACCAGCCTTTCAAAGCACTTTATAATTAGAGATGTGAATGCTACAGGGCGATTTAGGCAGGTAACCTTGGAGCTCTTGGTAAAAGGGACAATTGGGGTCGACCTTGTGATTGTTAACCTGTTTAAACGTTTTCCTAACATCGGTCACGGAGAGCCAGATGACACAGTATTCTGGAAAAACAGTGGCTTTCACGCAAGGTACAGTGTTAAATTCCCTGAAGCGAGCAAAAAAGCCATTTAGAATATGTGTGCAACTAACACCACCACCAAACAACACACCCCATGATCCATCCCATAAACCACTGTCTCCCTTCCTCTGGACAGACTCTGTGATCACACCCAGGTCCCAGAATGTATTCTCCCCAACATCAATGTCCCAGCTGTGTGTTCCTGAGTTAAAGCTTTTAGAGCCTAGGACTGTTTCATCCTCATCAAACCTCTCTGGGTTGTCAGAAAGTTTATTTAGTCTTCAGTTGTTGTTTTGATTCTTGATTGTTTACAAAGATTATTGATCCTTCTATAAGACATATATCAGTTTAGCTGAATAGCTGAATTGTTGTAAGCTTTGCTCCTTCCTGTTAAGCAGGCATGGCTGGAGCTCTCTGCAAAAGTAGTCATTTATATCAGCTTGAGTCAGAGCAGGACACTTCCACTAGATGTCAGTGTTCACTTAAATATAACTGGATTTTAATGCCGCACAATGCATGGTGTATGAAACTTACCAAAGAAACTGATCTGTTTCTCCTCATCTGACTTGACTGTTAGCTGAATTCTAACCATCTCTGGTCACAGTGTGAAAGTGTTAGATAAATAATATTAATATTGATTATTGTAATATTAATAGTGGTTATTTTAACATTAATAGTGATTATTGTTATATTAATAGTGATTATTGTAATAGAGTATCATAATAGTGGTGAGTATCTGAGAGGTGAAAGTGTTACAGCAGGAGTGTTCTTAATGGAGGAAGGTCCTCTCCTCTCCATCACAGTGTGTTCTCCCACTGTGAGAATCTTAATGAAGGACATCAGTGAGTGTCTCTGACTCATTTACATCATGTTAGTTCCTGATTCAGACAGAGACATTATCCACTGATACAGACACCTTACCTGGTAACAGGGAGGGGAGAAAAGAGAGTGCAGATGTATGGAAAGACTCTCTCAGTGAAAGTGTGTGTGAATGTGTGTAGATGTGAGTTATTGACAGGGTCAGAGAATGACAACTTTCCTCCTTCCCAGTCTAGCTGCACTTTGATCCTCTGGGGGTTCTGATTCAATCTGAGGTGAGTGAATTTCTTATTTTGATCATTTGTTTCATAATCACCACTATAAAACCACACACTCCAGTCTTCCTTCCTCTGGACAGACTCTGTGATTAAACCCAGGTCCCAGACATTATTCTTCCTAACATCAATGTCCCAGATGTGTGTTCCTGAGTTAAAACATCTGCACTCAGAGCCCATGACCATTTCATAGTAATCAAACCTCTCTGGGTTGTCAGGAAGCTGATGTTGCTCATCACTGTATCTTATACTGGTCAGATCACCAGACAGGATGAGATCTGAGTGGGCAGTGTTGAGGTCCAGAGTCACTGGAGCTGGACAGAGAGAACACAAACACACTAGATTAAGGGGGAATACATTACTGTATATGTTATATGATGCTATGTGTTGTATATTTTGTGTTCTATATGTGCACATTACTTATTGGGAAATCCTCTTAAAACTTCACATCTGTAAATGTACCATCTACTTTTTGATAAATACACTGCAACGGATTTGATGATGTATAGAGAATTTATGTTATTTATTTTAAAGAACACTCCAGCTATTTTTTTTTTTACTTTTCCTGTATAAGTCCAGTAGTAAACATCTTACATTTTTGAGCAAAATAGTTTTTACACACAACTGCAAGGAGTTGTACATTCAATGAGTTGGTCTGATGTGTGCACTGTGATGTCATCGGCCTCTCCCCTTGCTTGAGGAACAATAGAGGACAAAATAGGAACCCCCCCCCCCCCCCCATGTCATGAGGATACCTGGACCACCTATTGAGATGAGCCTTTGTTCAGTAAATCAGGCAAGAAATGAGGTGAAAAGGAGGCTGGAGTGCCACTTTAAATATCAGTCACTGTCTCTTTTTCTGTGTTGGAGAGTCATAGTGATGTCATGGCAGAGCCGGGCGGCCCTGTACGCTCACTACGCAAGTTGCGTAGGGCCCCGCAAGTTACGCCTCCCCTCGTGTCAAAGCGGGTGTCAATGTTTCCAACTTCAATGAGAGGATGAAGCGGATCTATCCTTCTGGTCACGAAAAGAAAAGAAAAGAAAAAAACACCATGAGAGTGAATTGCGGGAACAGAAATCAGGTAAACGTGTGTTCTCTCCTCTCCAAGTTTAATGTGAGCAAACAGCAGTAACGTTAAGTTGATGTTCTAGCTTGCAGTGTATCTTTCTCTAGTCTGTCTGTCTTGCTAACCTAGCTGGGCAGTGCATCTCTTGGTCTGTGTGTCTTGCTTGCTTGCCAGCCACTTCCAGGGCTGTGTTCTGTGACTTTGTGCCTGACAAAAGGGCCAACGGTGTTTATAAATGGCAATGGTGTTTATGAACTGCAGCTCGGAAAAGATAACCGGGTCGCGTGTGAACATGCGTTCATATGCGCGTGCACGTAATGAAACTCACACTTTCCAGCAGCAACCTCTGTGGGGAGCAGTCCAGACAATATATGGGCGTGATGGCACTCCTCATAGGCGCACATCATTTTTAAACAAGACAATGATTATCTAGTCTCTCAGTCAAGGTTTAGTTACAACTCTGGACTAATGCAAGATGGAAAGCAATTATTGACATTGAATATTGATTTATATATTTAATTTAAAATGTTGATTAACTGGGCATACTGGGCAATATAAAAAGTAAACTACTTCAACATTGTGGTCCACTCTGCAGTGACATCCATGGATGAGAGATTTGAAACACTCAACCAGGTGAAAACCAAATATGGTGTGCTGCTGAACTTCAGCACTGCCTCTCAGATGTCCAGTGAATCTTTAAAGGCTCACTGCATGGAAGTTGAAAACCCTCTAACCTTCAGAGATGACTGTGACATCAGTGGAATGGATCTGGCACACGAGATTCAGAATTGGCCTGATCTGCTATCAGATAAGATGACTGCCTTTGAGCTGCTTTCCTTTCTCTGTGAGAAAAACCTGGAGGAACTCAATCCTAACCTTTGGATAGCCCTAAAAATTGCAATCACCCTACCAGTAACAGTAGCATCGGCAGAGAGGAGCTTTTCAAAATTAAAGCTCATCAAAAGCTGCCTGAGGTCTTCCATGTCACAGGAACGTTTGAGTGGTCTGGCCATCATGAGCATAAATCATGACGTGGGGAAACACATGTCCTATGATGACATCATTGAATGAATCAAGAAAGTGCAGAAGAGGAATATTTTGATGGTAAGATTTTAATTCAAACATTCAAATGTTTACGCACTTAGTAACATTTAAGATTGTATGGCAGAAGTGCATTTGTTTTAAATGACTGCTTAACTAACTATGTGAAATGCTTTGCTCCTTCCTGTTAAACAGGAGTGGGTTGAGCTCTCTGTCAGTTTGAGTCTGTGCAGGACACTTCCACTAGATGTCAGTGTTTACTTAAATATAAAATGCTAGCTGTATGAAACTTACCAAGGAAACGGATCTAGGGTTTCTCCCCTATGACTTGACTGTTCGCTGAATTCTAACCATCTATGTCTCTGGTCAGTTCAGTTCCATTGACAGCAACTGTATGGAAGTGCAAAGCAGTCAACTTCAGCAGCTGAAACTCCTACATTGGACTAGCTTTTACATTCAGTCTGCCAAGAGCAAGATGGTGACTCCTCCCCAACAAACCAACTCCCCAAACTAGGATCAGGTATTCTGCTACAGAACATGTCAAAGTAAGTCAGAGACGTTCACGAGTATAAACTTTCCTCTGCAACACTATCATCCAGCCGCCCTCCCTCCCTCCCTCCCTCTCTCTCTCTGTCAGCCAGGCAGGAGTAGAGGAGAGGAGCAGTGTTTGGTGTTGTTAATCTGTCTCTCCTCAGAACTCCAGAGTGAGGATCCTCAGAGTGCTCAAAGCTGGGATTGGGACTTTGTGGCCGCAGCCTGCGAGGAGGCAGATAGGCCTGCCTGTTTTATATGTAAAGCTGCCAGTCATAAAGCACAGGCCCGCCGGGTATTTCACACAATTCTTTTGTCGCAGCCAAACTGTGGTGGGGTCCCAGCGTCTAAGAGGCTTTGCATTCTGGGTTCAGAGGAGAGGGAACGGACGCTGACGATTGTGGGTAAATTTGGACGGGCATCAGGCAGGCGTTTGGCAGTCTTGCGTTTCTCCCACAGCTAACTGAGTTCTGCTGCTGCATCCTGCACTTGATTATTGTAATGCATCCTGCACACTGATAGAAAGGTACTGTCAGAGGAGAGGACTGTTCTCTCTCTCCATCCCTCTCTCATTCTCCCCACCCCCTCTTTATAAGAAGGTCTGGGTTAGTTAGTGATCAGTGATATGGTTGGTAGGAGACAATGGGCGGGGATATCCGCTGTCAATCATTGGTTTGATCCAATAGGAGCTCTTTGATGTGCATGTTAAAGAGTCTGTGTTGGGTTCGATAAGTCAGTGGTTAATTAAACATTGCAGCCTAGACCAATCACGTTGTCAGTGGCAGGTAGAATAGTGGGTAGAGCTTTGGGTCAGTAACTGAAAGGTCACTAGTTTGAATCCCAGAGCTGACAAGGTGAAAAAAAGTCTGTTCATGTGCCTTTTGCAAGGCACTTTAACACTAATTGCTCCAGGGTTGCCAGTGTGACCCCACTCTCTGAAGGTGTCTCAGGCAGTGTGGGATATGAAAAAAACACATTTCCAATTCATGCCTATAATACAAACTTGTACATGTGTGAAATAGGACAAACATAGAAACCCACCAAATGATTATTGCATCAGCCAGAAACGCCATATTAGGCATCATAATGTCTTCTTGAGGATTTAGTGGATGGCCTTGTTTTGGTCTCTTGGTCAATGTTTTGCAATTGAACAGATGGAATCCAATGAAACAAGCATTTAACAACTCTATAATGGACCTACTCTCAAAGGATAGATAGATAGATAGATAGGTGCTTTTGAATGGTTTCAAAGAGATACAGTACCATCCCGTACCCCATCTTCGCAATTTACCCAAGGTAGCTGTTGTCAACACAAGACGTGCCAACACACCTACACATCTAAATCTTCTGTGTTTATTACATTCAGGCCCCAGTAAACTGTTAGAGATGGAGTCAGAGAGATCTCTGCCATGTTTTGTCACCCGAGTTCTACACGGCCGCCTCGCGTCACCACACTGATGCGCCCAACGCAGAATGCAATGACAAAGACGGGATATCTCGTTTCACTCAGCCGCCTTTTAATTTCCTGTTACACGGAGCATTGGTTTGGCTCTCCGGGCTAACAGCTCCCCTTTGAAGAATGATTTGAAAATATACATTTTAATAAGGAGCACCGAAGCACAGCCAATGAGAGAGCAGAAGGAGCTCAAAGGAGATTGCATATCTGAAATTAGCTGATGGAGGGAAGGTGGGAGAATGAAAGAAAGAAGCAAAAATAATGGAGTGATTTGTAACAACAAGGTGGTTTTTGTTTAATTGAAGTGGCCGGAAAAAAATCAAGCGGAATGTGATGCTTTGGGCAAAACAATTCAGTGTGTCCTCTGAATATAGAACATTCCAGGTTCAGTTTGAATCTTCCTACTATAATGCAACCTTGCTGTTTGATGCTTGTTAATAATTTTTTCCACATAATGAGTGTAATTTATTGTTGGAAGACATGTTGCTGTCATTTCACAGAGTACGTTTTAAGAAGAAAAAGTTACAGATATGCCTGGAATGAGTTAATTTATGATAATAAGTTCAGCACTGGTGTTTTCATGTTTTATAATATCATCCTTGTATCAAACTGAACCAAGGCATAAATTAATATGTACCTGTGTGTGTGTGTGTGTGTGTGTGTGTGTGTGTGTGTGTGTGTGTGTGTGTGTGTGTGTGTGTGTGTGTGTGTGTGTGTGTGCGCGTACGTGCGTACGTGCGTGTGTGTTTGTCTGGTCAAGGATTACTTACTATTCAAACATGAGATCTCAGCCAGTCTCTTGAAGTCACTGTGAATAATCTTAACATTGTGTACCAGCGTCAGTCTCTCTTTCTTAATCGCTGTGGAAGAAGAAAAAGCTAAAGAGGAGAGGAAAGGAAAGGAAAGGTTTCCAGGAAGATTTAAAAAGGCAGCAGTGTTGGGTAGGCTTACACTGAAACTTCCAGGGCCACTTTCTGTCCCAAAAAACTCTCTGCATATTTCAGTAACCTCTTTTATATAATTACCAGGCAGGATCCCTCTTTCTCTCTAATCTCTCCTTCTCTTCCCCATCCCATTTTCTCTATTTCTCTCATCCCTGTCTCTCATCCATCTTCCTCCTCTTTCTGTCCACAGTTCGAGGCATCCATTACTGTCACACTGTAGTGTGTTAAGACAGAGGACTCAGTAGCCTATTCAGTTGGTGTGGAGCAGGAACAGTTGATAGAGACAGTGTCAATAGATCAGGTGCAAAAATATCTGGTATTTAAGTGATGAAGAAGACTGGATCCAGATTTGAGTATTTACAAAATGTACAGATGGCAAAAAAAAAAAAAAAAGTTGAAAAATATATATACTGTTATCTTGAAAAACAATAAACTTACCTGGCCACAATAGTAAATTTGCATGACATTTTATTAATTTACTGTAGGCTCTTATTCAGAGTGATTTACAGTTAGTGCATTCAGTTAGTGCAAGCTAGGTAAGACAACCACATATCACAGTCATAGTTCCACAGTCTTAGTCACGTTCCGGTCTGCTTAATGGGGTGGCTCTCCCATAGGCACCAGAGGAGGCTGGTGGTAGGAGCTACAGTATAAGAGGACAGGCTCATTGTAATAGCTGGAATATAATAAATGGAATGGTATCAAACACATCAAATATACTGAAACTACATGTTTGACTCTGTTCCACATTTCAATTCCAGCCATTACAATGAGCCCATCCTCCTATAGCTCCTCCCACCTGCATCCACTGATAGGCACCAGTGTGATAGCAGCTGGGTGTGGTCTGCTTAGTTCATTGGCTGTATATGAACCAGAAAAATAGTCTCTGATAGTACCTACATTTTCTCGTAATAAAGTAGCTATCAGTTGTGGAGATTAATCAAGGTACTCTCTGTATTAACCCGACTTGGGAACAAAGGCAAAAGCCTATAGTCAACGAAAACTCACATATCTGAATATAATGTGGTAGTGCTCTGCGACAACATATCTGAATATAATCTGGTAGTGCCCTGCAACAGCATAGTTGAATATAATCTGGTAGTGCCCTGCAACAGCAAAACTGAATATAATCTGGTAGTGCCCTGCAACAGCATAGCTGAATATAATCTGGTAGTGCCCTGCAACAGCATAGCTGAATATAATCTGGTAGTGCCCTGCAACAGCAAAACTGAATATAATCTGGTAGTGCCCTGCAACAGCATAGCTGAATATAATCTGGTAGTGCCCTGCAACAACATAGCCCACCTCTCCTAGAATGAGGAGCACAGGCATCCTAAAAGAACCTACCCTAATTTAACATAAACCATTTACACCAGTAAACAGGTCAATTCTTAATGGACAGTGATAATGAACTTTAACGGCAGTATTGCACACTTTAGCCTACATTACAATTTCCAATACTTATCTTGTTAATGAAAACAAAGGCATAATTTCCATAAACATGTTTCTGATAATGAAAACTGGGAAAAAACTAATAACGAGAAGCGTGAAACCGTAAATATGACTGGCGTGAAACCTGTGGTTAAACCGTAAATATGACTGCCGTGAAACCTGTGGTTAAACCGTAAATATGACTGCCGTGAAACCTGTGGTTAAACCGTAAATATGACTGCCGTGAAACCTGTGGTTAAACCGTAAATATGACTGCCGTGCGTTCACCACTCAATTTGGGAGCCAGTTCAACCCATCACCTCTCAGGCCATCATCTCTCAGACCCATCACCTGTCAGGCCCATCATCTCTGAAGCCCATCTCAGGACCAACATCTTTCAGACCAATTATCTCTCAGACCCATCATCTTTCAGACCCATTATCTTTCAAACCCATTATCTCTAAGGTCCATCATCTCTCCATCATCTCTCAGGCCTCTGTCCAACACCATGGCCGTCACTTCCGAGCCTGACACATGACGAAGATGTTTTTCTGTTTACCTCAGAGAGGATAGCATCCAAACGACTGACAACGTAATTTAGGTTGAAACTAATACATAAGGAACGTATGAACGGTACACAGTATCCTTTTCTCACCTGCTGAGCACTGTTTCCCGCAGTTCTGTTAACGTTACATCTGCTATCCAACGCATCAACAGATTACACATACATTTTAAACTAAAACATTGCACATTAATTATACTATCATGATGGATTAGTCTAAATGAAAAACTCTGATTAATACTTTTATTTCCATTTTGACCCACATTTTAATTTCAAAGACAATCAGGAGAAATCCAGAATATTTAAATATCTAAATGTCTAAACATGTGATAATGGTAACCAGACTCTGGTGTTTATGTTCACTCAATAGATAAAGCACAATGTTTGATAAGACTAGCAATAGTATTGTTAATTTACCAAGCAATGTTTGTAGCCTACCAAACAATCAGTCCATCTGTTTGGGGAGAGATGGAGAGAAATGTCCTACATGATGACAGGTAGCTGACTAAACTCAACTCCATGGTGAAGGAAGTTTCTGATGGTGGAGTTCATGCAAGTCAAACTATCTTGCCCAAGCATGATGTCTGCATACCCTCTCAGACTTACCCTGGCACTGAGAGAGTCTGTTCAAGAACGTACAAGAATGTTTTGGGAAAACGTGTCGTTCAGTACAAACCGTTCTGCAACGTAGCAAACTTTCAAGCGAACTGAACGCACCCCAGCGAAATATACACGACAATCCACCCACTCTCCTACTCTAACTCTTTTCTCTCCCTCCTTTTTCTCCCTCCTTTCCCTCCCTCCTTTCTCTCCCTCTCTTCCTTCCACCCTTTTATTTCCAGTCTTCACTCTGTCTTACTTCTTACTGTCTTTCTCTCCCTTGTTCTTCTTTCTGCCCTCCCTCTCTTATCTTCCTCCATCTCTCCCTCTCTTATCTCCCTCCATCTCTCCTCTCTCATCTCCCTCCATCTCTCCTTCCATCTCTACCTCTCTTATCTCCCTCCATCTCTCCCTCCATCTCTCCCTCCATCCCTCCCTCCATCTCTCCCCTCATCTCTCCCTCCATATCTCCCCTCATCTCTTCCCCCAACACTTCCCCATCTCTCCCCTCATCTCTCCCTCCATCTCTCCCCCATCTCTCCCTCCATCTCACCCCCATCTCTCCCTTTCCCATCCTCTCATTTCCAGACTCCTGCCATACAGCTATTTTTGGGTAGGGCAGCTTTAATTATGCATGTTGTCATAGTGCTTTTAGTATTACTGCCTTTTTGAGGGGGCATGGGGTTTGGTGTGTGTGTGTGTGCGTGTGTGTGCATGTGTGTGTGTGTGTGTGTCTGTGTTTGTGTCTGGGTCTGTCTGTGTTTGTTTGTGTTTCTGTATGTATATGTGTGTGTTTGTGTACAGTCTATGGTTCTGTCTGCATGTCTAGGTGAGATTGCTCTGTGTCAGGGCAGAAACCCATCGTGATGATGGGGAAATGGAGGAGGCCAGGCAGGGTGTCTGCTGTACTGTGGTCTTCAGGGCAGCGAGCAGCAGAAATAGCACAGTAGAGACAGGCACAAGAGACCGTCAGAGAGACGTCACAATGCTTCCTGTTGCTTCAGACAGTGTGACGTGTGATTGGAGGGGGTCCAGAGACCCACACGCTAGGCTAGGCTATATTTGTAGTCCTTAATGAGGTTTTGTTTTCTGTCTTGTGTTTCAGGTGGGGAAAGGTTTTTGAACTGAAGAACGGAAGGTGTGAGATAGGTGTGTAGTTTTCAACCTATTGACTTATCCGATTTTCTCAGTCCAGTGAAAAATAAATAGTGATATTTGTCCAAAGTCTAGTTGCACAACAGTGCATTGAGTAAATAGAGCTGCACCAAGCAGACATCTTTGCATAGTGAGAGAGTGGTGACATTTCACTAGTGGTCAATGATTTCCAACAGACTATATAGCCCAAGTAATCTCCATCTTTTCCCCTTCCTCTTCCTCTCATCCACCCTTCCTGTCTTCTCTCATTTACTGGGCTGTCTATTTCCACCTCCCTCCCTCTTTCTCTCATTTACACTCTCCTCTTTTATTAGGTGTTTTTCTCTTCCATTTTCAAATTTTTTCTCTCTGTCTCCTTTTTCTCGTTTTGTGCTCTCCCTTTATCTCCCTACAGCTGTCTCCAATTTCTCCCTCTTTTCTCTCTCCTCCACCCCCCTCCTCTCACTCTGACCCTCTCGGTCCCTCTCTCTTCTCCCAGCCCTCTCTATTGTGTTGATATATGACCTAATTTCTTGGCTAATCATGGTTTGTGTAGCCTGACACAGTCTAGTGGCACTGGGTTTTATCTGGCCTCTCACATGGATGGCATGGTCATTCCTCTTTGATAACACACAGGAGCTTCTATTTAACAGGGGCCTCTGCTACAATATTAACACACACACACACACACACACACACACACGCCCGCGCGCACACGCACACACAAAGAGACTCGCACATTTAGCTGCATATGTACTAACAACTGAAAAGAAGGTTCACCAATATTCACCAACTAAATATAACACACTGTATAACTGACATTGTCCAGAAATGGAACAGAAATGGTTTCTTTTGTGTTGGTCTTTCAGAATGGCTGTAGGTCAAAGATACCAGAGGACAATCCTTAGCCACGTCAGAGCCCGGAGTCTAATACAATCTAATTCAGTTTCATAAATGGCTTTATGTTCAGATTCTTAACTGTGTGCAGAATAAATGATGGGTGTATAATTACTTTAAATTGCAATTATGCTCAGTAATATGCATTCCACTGTGCAGATTCCTTTAATGACAAATTAATCTTTACGGTCCCATAAGAAAGCCTCTCTCTCTCTCGCTCTCTCTCTCTCTTGCTGAACTTGCTGTTTCTCTCTGTATTAACTGAGTGACAGATACAGGATACAGGATCTCTGTCTCTCCCTTCTTAGACTGGAATTCAACCGTTTTTCTACTGATAACCGATACTTTGTCCCAGATGATGGGAATTGATACTTGATGTTCATTCGCAAGAATGCTTAGTTGTTAGGATGTCTGGTTGATTGAATCTGATTGGGTAACTCCTCGGTTATGTCTGATTGACATGTGAGGGTGTGTACAGCATTAGGAGACTTCAAAACGATCCGACTCAGTAGCCCTCACCGTAACACACACACACACATCCTTGCACATGCTCACAGTACGAGCCATTTTGCCTACTTCTGTGGTTCTTGTGTTGTGTGTGTAGTCGATCATCTTTGCACCATTTAATTTGTACACTGCCTAGAGGGCACTAAATGTTGGGTCAGGGTCACAGGTCATGCACGGTATATAGGCACACAGGTGACCAGGAAGTTCTTACTTTTGTAGCAGCTAACCTACTCATACGTTCCTGACTGTAGCACAGTTGGGATTGCAAATGTAAAGGAAAACCCACAGATGATAATTCTGAAACCCCATATGGGTTTCATCTAGGCTCTGGGTGTCATATACTCAAGGTACTGTGGAAGAAAGGGGATATAGCCATCTAAAGGGGATATAGCCATTTAAAGGGGCTATAGCCATTCAAAAATGTTTTGCATGTCAAGCAGTCAGGTTTTCAAGAAATTTGACTTTTCAAGAAGCAACTTTGCTTCTTGAAAAGTCAAATATCATTAACTATATTTAAATATGGAACCCTCCTTTCTATCTGTTATATATTATTGCATTGTGCATATTTTGATCCATGACGGTGTAACTTTTTTATCAGGTAGTGCTGTTCCATCGCACTAAGGGCAGAGGGCTGCTCTGTTCCCCTACAGGCTGAGTCACTCTGCAGATAAAAGATGGCATCTTGGAATCTCATCATTAATTAAATTAAGCGAGGTATTTCTGGAGCCAGGTGAGTTGGAGGAATTATTTATGGAAAGGTTTTGGCTTCCCGTGTACTATGGAATGGTCCTGTCATTGTCAATTTGGATCATAGGAATCCTAGACACGCTGAGGCTGTGTTTACACAGGAAGCCCAATTCTGATCTTTTGCTCAATTATTGGTCTTTTGCTCAACTTTTGACCAATCAGATCAAATCTTTTGCCAATAATTATTGGGCAAATTATCAGAATTGGGCTCCTGCATAAACTGAGCCTGAGACACATTCCGGCACCCAGCTCCTAATAGGAAGTTAACACAGATCAGCAAAGAAACCTCAATTCAGCAAGACTGTGACTTGAGCTTGTCCCACATGTTCTTACACACACCGACATACACACTTGAACTGTACCCATGCCTACCCAAACAAATAAGATAGATAGATAGATAGATAGATAGATAGATAGATAGATAGATAGATAGATAGATAGATAGATAGATAGATAGATAGATAGATAGATGCCAGAACGAAAACACACAAAAGACAGATACACAATACATGATACATAGAGCAGAAGTATGAAAAAGTATAAAAATACAAGAAGTCTGGAGTGCAAAAAAGCTATAAAAAGACATTGCATAGTATGGGTGGATGGCTGAATAGGTGAGTGTTAGATGAAAAAAATAAAATGATACAAATATTGCAAGTTGATATAGATAAATAAGGAGTATTTGCATGGTTAACTATAGTATACAGGTCGAAGGCAGAGAAATACTTAAATAGCTAAAAGTGAATATGATATACAGTCGTATGCAAAAGTTTGGGCACCCCTCTGAGGCTGCATAATAATTTACTCTGTCGTCACAGAAAATGATCACAGTGGCATGCCATTCATTTTCTAATAAAAGGTGAGTACTGGGGTATTGTCCAGACAAAGATATTTAGTGTAGCAATATTAAGTTGTATGAAATTAAATCAGATGTGAAAAATAGGCTATGCAAACATTTGGGCACCCTTGTCATTCTGTTGATTTGAATACCTGTAACTACTTAGCACTGATTAATTGGAACACACAATTGGTTTGGTGAGCTCATTAAGCCTTGAACTTCATAGACAAGTGCATCCAATCATGAGAAAAGGTATTTAAGGTGGCCAATTGCAAGTTGTTGTTCTCTTTGACTCTCCTCTGAAGAGTGGCAACATGGGGTTCTCAAAACAACTCTCAAATGACCTGAAAACAAAGATTGTTCAACATTATGGTTTAGGGGAAGGCTACAAAAAGCTATCGCAGAGATGTAAGCTGGAACATAGTGAGGAAATGGAAGACCACAGGCACAGTTCTTGTTAAGGCCAGAAGTGGCAGGCCAAGTAAAATATCGGAGAGGCACCATCCTTCGCAAAGGCGAAGGATGGTGAGAACGATTAAAAACAGCCCACAGACCACCTCCAAAGACCTACAACATCATCTCACTGCAGATGGTGTCACTGTGCATCGTTCAACAATTCAGCGCACTTTGCACAAGGAGAAGCTGTACGGGAGAGTGATGCGGAAGAAGCGTTTTGTGCACACACGCCACAAACGCACATTTGGACAAGCCAGCTTCATTTTGGAATAAGGTGCTGTGGACTGATGAAACAAAGATTGAGTTATTTGGTCATAACAAGGGGCGTTATGCATGGCGGCAAAAGAACACAGCGTTCCAAGAAAACCACTTGCTACCCACAGTAAAATTTGGTGGGGGTTCCATCATGCTGTGGGGCTGTGTGACCAGTGCCGGTACTGGGAATCTTGTTAAAGTTGAGGGTCGCATGGATTCCACTCAATATCAGCAGATTCTTGGGAATAATGTTGAAGAATCAGTCACAAAGTTGAAGTTTCGCCGGGGCTGGATATTTCAACAAGACAACGACCCAAAACACTGCTCAAAATTTATGCAGAGGAACAAGTACAATGTTCTGGAATGGCCATCCCAGTCCCCAGACCTGAATATCATTGAGAATCTGTGGGATGATTTGAAGAGGGCTGTCCATGCTCGGCAACCATCAAACCTAACTGAACTGGAGATGTTTTGTAAGGAGGAATGGTCCAAAATACCTTCATCCAGAATCCAGACACTCATTAGAGGCTATAGGAAGTGTCTAGAGGCTGTTATTTTAGCAAAAGGAGGCTCTACTAAATATTGATGTGATTTTTCTGTTGGGGTGCCCAAATTTATGCACCTGTCAAATTTCGTTTTGATGCATATTGCACATTTTCTGTTAATCCAATAAACCTAATTTCACTACTGAAATTAGGTTTAAAATTATTTGATAGATCAAAATGAAATTGCTGATCCAAACACCCAATTATTTATAAATGGAAATCATGGAAATTGTCAGGGGTGCCCAAACTTTTGCATATGACTGTAAGTGAGGGTAATAATAGTTTACTTAATATACAGTCTGGTTAAATGAACAGGTAAGTGAATATTTTGCATGGTTAAATTAACTGTACAGGTAAATATACAGTTACATTTACAGGTAAGTGAATATTTGCATGGTTACAATAACTGTACAGGTAAATGACAGGAAGAGATACTTAAATAACTAAATGTGTGTATGATATAATTTAGGGTAATAATAGTAATTCCCTTAAAATATAGTCCTTAGTGCGCAGGGTTTAATTACAGATAAATGCACGTATTGCACATTCGATATACTAAAAGCAATGAAAAAAGATACAACTGACAGGATACTAATATGCATTCCTGAGTGAATGACCACGTAAGTTCAGTCCAAGAATGACTTACAATATTGCACGTGATATGATATAACAACTGTACATGAATATGTATATACAGACCTGAATAAATAAATAAGTCCTGAGTGAATGAGTTATTACAGACCAGAGTTACTCAAGGATTGATGCATAATTGTTAAACTAGGTTCTAACACCCCAACAGTTCCAGGTCTATGTTACCGACGGCACGGCACCCCGGTGAGGCATTATATAGTCTAATAGCCGCCGGCAGGAAGGACCTCCTGTAGCGCTCTCTCGCACACGATGGTGGGATCAGTCTGTGACTGAAGGTGCTCTTCTGCGTCATAACCATGGCATGCAGAGGGTGGGTGACGTTGTCCATGATGGCCAGCAGTTCCTGATCAGCTTATTTTTCGAGAAGCATCACCGGCTTTTATGTTGGCGCCCCAGCACACCACTGCAAAAATGATTGCACTGGCCACCACAGACTGGTAGAAGGTATGCAGTAGTTTACTGCACACGTTGAAGGACCTGAGCCTCCTCAGAAAGTAGAGTCGGCTCTGGCCCTTTTTGTACAGGGCCCCGGTGTTACCAGCCCATTCCAGCCTGTTGTCCATATGGACTCCCAGGAACTTGTATGACCCAACCATTTCCACATCCATCCCCTGTATAGGGACTGCAGTCAGTTGGGCCTTGGTTCTCTTGAAGTCCACCACCATCTCCTTTGTTTTGCTGATGTTGAGCTAAAGGTGGTTCTGCTCACACCACAACACAAAGTAATTGATTGTGCTCCTGTACTCCTCCTCCTGCCCACCCCTGATGCACCCTACAATTGCGAGTCATCCGAGAACTTCTGTAGGTGGCATGTTTCAGAGTTATGACTGAAGTCTGAGGTGTAGAGGGTGAACAGGAAGGAGGACAGGACCATTCCCTGGGGGGCCACTGTGTTGCTCACTGCCCGTTCTGACACACAGCTCTGTAGTCGCACAAATTGTGGCCTACCGGTCAGGTAGTCCGTGACCCAGGAGACTAAGGGTGCTTCCACTTTCATCCTCTTCATCTTCTCACCCAGTAGCAGAGGCTGAATGGTGTTGAAGGCACTGGAGAAGTCAAAAAACATAACCCTCACAGTGCAACCTGCGTTGTCCAGGTGAGAGATAAATATTATTACCAATGCCTACCCACACAAATAAATAACCATACCCATGCCTACCCACAAAAATAAATAACCGTACCCATGCCTACCCACACAAATAAATAACAGTACCCATGCCTACCCACACAAGTAAATAACAGTACCCATGCCTACCCACACATATAAATAACCGTACCAATTCCTACGCAAACAAATAAATAAATAACCATACCCATGCCTACCCACACAAATAAATAACACTCAATACCATCTCAAAATCTATTTTCTAGAACCTTCCCACTCCCCCGCTTAACCTGTCTATCGCTCTCTCCCTCTCTTTCTCCTCTCCTCTGATTCCATCGCCCCTGTAAGGTAATCAGTGATGACCTTGGCACTAACGAGGTGGTGTAGACAGTGCAGCTGGTTGCCCTGTGGTCAGACTGGGGAAGATAGTAGGGACGATTAAGGTCAGAAACACCATGGTTGCAATGTGCTCCCTCATGTTTTGGTCATGGCCATGATATGGCTTCATGTGACTACCTGACTGTGGTTAGAATACTGTTTGGACATGGTGCGGTCATAGCAACAACAAATGGTAGTGGTGCAGTCCTGTCATGTGAGTTTTGCCACTCAGGGGTAATATTTTAGTTTGGTAAGTCATCAATTAGGATGTGTTGCAGTCTCAGATGAAGGAAAGGAAGCCACTTTAAACTATTGCCATGCTCCCAGAGTATCCCTGTCCTGTCCCAGCTCTACCTAGACTAAAGCTATGTCACTGTAACTCTCCATTAAGGGAAATGTCACAGACTGATTCAGAAAGTCTTTTTTGGAAGATGTCAGGTTCACTGCAATTACAGCCTGGCCATACACTGAGGAGAGGAGCACTCGCTGTCTCCGTCTGCTGAAAGAAACTATTCATGAGAGAGGAGGGAGGGTAGAGAGAGAGAGAGAGAGGGAGAGGGTAGAGAGAGAGAGAGAGCGTAGATTGAGAGAGGGGGGAGGGTAGAGGGAGAGAGAGAAGGAGGGTAGAGAGAGAGAGGTGAGACTAGAGAAAGATGGTAGAGAGAGGGGGGGTAGAGAGAGAGAGAGAGAGAGAGAGAGGGGGAGAGGGTAGAGAGGGAGGGTAGAGAGAGAGAGGGGGAGGGTAGAGGGGGAGTGTAGAGGGAGAGAGGGGGAGGGTAGAGGGAGAGAGAGAGAGAGAGAGAGAGAGGGAGGGTAGAGAGAGGGAGGGTAGTGAGAGAGAGAGAGAGGGTAGAGTGAGAGAGAGGGGGGGTAGAGGGAGAGAGAGAGAGGGGTTAGAGTGAGAGAGAGAGAGAGAGAGAGAGGGAGGGTAGAGGGAGAGAGAGAGAGGGAGGGTAGAGAGAGAGAAGGAGGGTAGAGAGAGAGAGAGAGAGAGAGAGAGAGGGGGGGGAGGGTAGAGGGAGAGAGAGAAGGAGGGTAGAGAGAGAGAGGGAGAGGGTAGAGAGAGATAGAGAGAGACTAGAGAGGGGGGTAGAGAGAGACTAGAGAGGGTGAGTAGAGAAAGAGAGGGGAGGGTAGAGGGAGAGAGAGAGAGTGAGAGAGAGAGGGTAGAGAGAGAGAGGGAGGGTAGAGAGAGAGAGAGAAAGAGAGGGTAGAGAGAGAGAGAGAGAGAGAGAGAGAGAGAGAGAGAGAGAGAGAGAGAGAGAGAGAGAGAGAGAGAGAGAGAGGGAGGGTAGAGAAAGAGAGAGGGAGGGTGGAGAGAGAGAGAGAGAGAGAGAGAGAGAGAGAGAGAGAGGGAGGGTAGAGAAAGAGAGAGAGGGAGGGTAGTGACAGTCTAGAGAAAGAGAGAGAGAGGGAGGGTAGAGAGAGAGAGAAAGGGAGGGTGGAGAGAGAGAGAGAGAGAGAGAGTGAGAGAGAGAGAAATAGGATATGCTAATCCCTTTGATGGTGGTATTTTCCCTCTGACGTGATCCATGGTTAATTCTACTCCTCCTTCAGAGAGGGGGTCTGTGACAGGTCTTGACAGCACTGCTAACCCCCTCTATCCCCCTCCCTCCCCCTTCCCTTCATCTCTCTCCTATCCTTTCTCCATTTCCATTCTCCACCCCTTGTCTACCACCATATTCTCCAACTCACTCTTCCCTCACCCTCTCTCCTCTTCCCTTATTCTATTTCCCCCTCTCTATATGCACAATGCTTTCTTTCCCACATCTCACTCTATCCTTCCCACCTTCCTCTCTATCCATTAGCTTGATCACCTGTTCTCTCTGCCTTCTCTCACCATTCTCTCTCTCTCTGTTTTCATCTTTTCCCTCCTCTGTATTCTCCTCTTGGTCAGTGTGTTTCAGACTAATTATAACCTACACTGAGGTTGAGGGAAAGGTAGCTTGCATGTATTAGCTCCAAATACCTCCTATACGGTTCTTCATGGCCCAATGTAAGGCCATGGTAAGGTTGGTCATCAGGTAATCTGATCCTAGATCTATTTTGTCTTGCCCATTCACTCTCTGAGTGGCACATATGCATAATCCATGTCTCATTCGTCTCAAGGTTTAAAAATCATTCTTTAACCTGTCTCCTACCCTTCATCTATGTGGATTAAAGTGGATTTAACAAGTTACATCAATAAGGGGTCATAGCTTTCACCTGGTCAGTATATGTCATTGAAAGGTGTTCATAATGTTTTGTACACTCTGTGTATATTTTCACTTTCATCTTTCGTAAAATTGGGAAAGTATTATTGTATTGAGCCATTTTGGCATACTTATTTGGTTGTTGTGTTCACAGGAGGTTGTTAGCACCTTAATTGGTGAGGATGGGCTCATGGTAATAATGGTATCAAATACCGCAAACTTGGTTTCCATGTGTTTGATGCCATTCCTCCCCTCAGCAGCCTCCACTGGTTGTGTTGTACAGTGCATTCAGATAGTATTCAGACCCCTTGACCTTTTCAACATTTTGTTATGTTACAGCCTTATTATAAAATTTATTATTTATTTGTTATTTAAATAACAAATGTTCCTAATCAATCTACACACAATACCCCATAATGACAAAGTGAAAACAGGTTTTTAGAATATTTTGCAAATTTATAAAAAATATAAAACAGAAATACCTTATTTATTGAGCTCAGGTGCATCCTGTGTCCATTGATCATCCTTGAGACGTCACTACAACATAATTAGAGTCCACCTATGGTAAATTCAATTGATTGGACATGATTTGGAAAGGCACACACCTGTCTATATAAGGACCCACAGTTGACAGTGCATGTCAGAGCAAAAACCAAGCCATGAGGTTGAAGGAATTGTCAGAGGAGCTCCGAGACAGGATTGGTCAGGTTGGTGACCAAGAACCCGATGGTCACTCTGACAAAGCTCCAGAGTTCCTCTGCGGAGACGGGAGAAACTCCACCAATCAGGCCTTTATGGTAGAGGTGCCCGACGGAAGTCACTCCTCAGTAAAAGGCACATAACAAGTGCTTCAACAAAGTACTGAGTAAAGGGTCTGAATACTTATCTAAATGTGATATAATTTTTGCAAAAAGGTTGAATAACCTGTTTTCGCTTTGTCATTATGGGGTATTGTGTGTAGATTGATGAGGGAAAAAAAACAATTTTATCAATTTTTGAATAAGGCTGTAACGTAACAAAATGTGGAAAAAGTCAAGGGGTCTGAATACTTTCCTAATGCACTGTATATACATGTATATTCCACTTAGTCTTTACACTAGAAGGAACTATATGTTGGATCATGGGTCACTGATCACATGTATATAGGCACACAGGTGACCAGGAAATGGGAATGCACAGGTACGGAGAGCATACAGTCAGATAGGAAAAGGCGAAGCGAGAGGGTTTACACCAGCCAAAATATGTCCACAAAAATAAGACCACTAAGTGAGGAATTTTTGTACGGAGGTCAATGAGAGAGTGTCGGATTTGGTCAACAAAATAATGGAATTGCTAATTTGCTCTTTGAGGCTTATTTGATCTAATTGAGTTATTGTAATGGCTAGGTTGTAATGAATGCACTAATATATGTGGATGCACGAGGCATTTTGGCAACTTTAAAAAACAACAACTTTATATCAGAGTTGTGCCTTTTGTTCACACACGTATCTGCCCTCTCATTGGCTAGAATGGTCCCACCTGATCTCGCCTCCACCCGCCTGCCTTCCATCTTTATGGACATGTATTTCCATTGTTAGAGCGGTCACTCGACTATCTTGTCAATATAATAGATAATCTTTGATACAGTTCTTACTGTACTCACCATTTACACCTTGGAATTATGATAGGTGCCTATGGTAACAACATTTGCCAGAATGGAATCTTTGTTTTATCTTTGCTGCTAATAAATGGAGTACTGTATACTGTAGAGTAATGGCACTCAGTTGAGATTTACCAGAAAAACCAAAAATTCACCCTTAAAAAAACAACTGCTAGTGATTTATTTTTTTATAGCCAGGAAGGAGGTAAATCGCTGTCTGAAATGCACTTTCGTCTGTGACTGCGTTACCTGGGGGAGATGGGAATTGCTGCTCCGACTTGGTTGACTTGACAATCCATTCTCCACGCCGCACGCCCTCTCTGACGCGAGATGAGAGAGAGAGAGAGAGAGAGAGAGAGAGAGAGAGAGAGAGAGAGAGAGAGAGAGAGAGAGAGAGAGAGAGAGAGAGAGAGAGAGAGAGAGAGAGAGAGAGAGAGAGAGAGAGAGAGAGAGAGAGAGAGAGAGAGAGAGAGAGAGAGAGAGAGATACTTTTTTGCTTTGTTTTAATAACTTCAAAGTCTTAACACCGGGGCTCGTATGAAATATCCCACCGTGCACTGACGTCAATTCAACGTCTATTCGACATCGGTTCAAGGTAATTTCATTGAAATTACGTGGAAATAACGTAGATTAAACCAGCGTGTGCCCAGTGTGATGGTGTGTTTTATATTGAAAATATATATAAAAGCAACATGTAAAGTGTTGATCCCATGTTTCATGTGCTGAAATAAAAGATTTGTTTGCATCCCTGTTAGTGAGCATTTCTCCTTTGACAAGATAATCCACCCAACTGACAGATGTGGCATATCAAGAAGCTATAAAATATATATAAAAGCAACATGTAAAGTGTTGATCCCATGTTTCATGAGCTGAAATAAAAGATTTGTTTGCATCCCTGTTAGTGAGCATTTCTCCTTTGACAAGATAATCCACCCAACTGACAGATGTGGCATATCAAGAAGCTGATTAAACAGCATGATCATTACACAGATGCATATTGTGCTGGGGACAGTAAAAGGCCACTAAAATGTGCAGTTTTGTCACACAACACAATGCCACAGATGTCTCAAGTTTTGAGGGAGCGTGCAATTGGCATGCTGACGACAAGAAATGTCCACCAGAGCTGATGCAAGAGAATTTAATATTAATTTATCTACCATAAGCCACCTCCAACATAGTTTAGAGAATTTGGCAGTACAACTGGCATCAAAACCCTAGACCACATGTAAACACGCCAGCCCAGGAACTCCACATCCGGCTTCTTCACCTGCGGGATCTTCTGAGACCAGCCACCCGGACAGCTGATGAATGTGTGGGTTTGCACAACCAAAGAATTCTGCACAAACTGTCAGAAACCATCTCAGGGAAGCTCATCTGTGTGCTCGTCTGGGTCTTGACCTGAATGCAGTTCGACGTCGTAACCGACTTCAGAGGGCAAATGCTCACCTTCGATGGCCACTGGCATGCTGGAGGAGTGTGGTATTCACAGATTATTCCCGGTTTCAACTGTACCGGGCAGATGGCAGACAGTGTATATGGCGTCGTGTGGGCAAGTGGTGTGCTGATGTCAACGTAGTGGACAGAGTGCCCCATTGTGGCGGTGGGGTTATGGTATGGGCAGGCATTAGCTACGGACAACGAACACAAATGCATTTTATCAATGGCAATTTGAATGCTCAGAGCTACCGTGACGAGATCCTGAGGCCCATTGTCGTGCCATTCATCTGCCACCATTACCTCATGTTTCAGCATGATAATGCACAGCCTCACGTCGCAAGGATCTGTACACAATTCCTTGAAGCAGAAAATGTCCCAGTTCTGCCATGGCCTGCATACCTACCAGACATGTCACCCATTGAGCATGTTAACAATGCTCTGGATTTACGCGTACGACAATGTGTTCCAGTACCTGCCAATATCCAGCAATTTCAAACAGCCATTGAAGAGGAGTGGGACAACATTCCACAGGCCACAATCAACAGCCTGATCAACTTGATACGAAAGAGTCACGCTGCATGAGGCAAATGGTGGTCACACCATATACTGACTGGTTTTCTGATCCACACCTCTACCTTCTTTTAAAAGTATCTATGACCAACAAATGCCTATATGTATTCCTAGTCATGTGAAATCCATAGATTAGGGCCTAAATAATTGTATTTCAATTGACTGATTTCCTTATATGAACTGTAACTCTGTAAAATATTTGGAATTGTTGCATGTTGCGTTTTATATTTCCGTTCAGTGTATTAAGTAGCCTTTTGCCACTATTAATTGAACTGAAAATGAACATAGCATATGCTACCATGTGCATTGGTAGTGTGTGAGTCTAATAACAATGCTATAGGGATGCTAAATCAGATCAGGTCTATGCTTATCATATTCATTAGGACACATGTTTTCAAATTATTATATGATAGGGACATTTGTATATATTATTATAGGCCTGTATTGAATTTGCAGCCTAATATTAGGGTCGGTAAAGATGTAGTTGTTAAGATGAGATGCCTAGGGATGCTTTCCACTGTAGATATATTTCTGGTGTTTATTACTTCTGATCCTATTCCCTATTCATTGCTTTTCTGAGGAATTCCAACACAAGTAGAACATTTATAATTTATCCACGCTTCCGCTCTGTTCTTATTGATTTTCTCCAGCTTTGTATTTCCTCCTCTGTCCACACACAGCATGCCCAAATTAGCCGGAGCAGTGCCGGCCCGCATCATAGGCCCATACACTGTAGAGAAGTTATCTGTCAAATTACTAGAGCTACTGTAACACACTGGTCTCATAGACTAGACGTAACATAGTAAACATACATCCAGGACACTGAAGTTATGCTGAACAAAAATATAAAAGCAACATGTAAAGTGTTGGTCCCATGTTTCATAAGCTGAAATAAAAGATCCCAGAAATGTTCCATACTCACAACAAGCTTATTTCTCTCAAATTTTGTGCACTCATTTGTTTACATTCCTGTTGGGTAGGTATATAATGCGAACGTCTAGCAACCCAAGGGTTCAAATCTCATCACTGACATCTTTAGGATTTTAGCTAATTAGCAACTTTGCAAGTACTTACAAATGTTTTGCTACTTTGCAACTAATTAGCATGTTAGTTAATCCTTCCGCTAACCCTAACCTTAAACCTTTTAGCTTTAAACTCCTAACCCTAACCTTAAATCTTATAGCTAACTCCTAACATTAACCCTAATCTTAACCCCTAACCCCTTGCGCTAATGTTAGCCAGCTAGCTAACATTAGCGTTAGCCACCTAGCTAACATTAGCCATAACAAATTGGAATGCGTAACATATTATACTTTTCGCAAATTTGTAACATATTGTACGTTTAGCCAATTTGTAACATATTGTACCAATTGCAATTTGTACATATCATACGATTTGCAATTTGTAACATATAATATGCAATGGATGATGGACATCCACAAATGAACACATATGAAACATATCAGACTAAATGGAGTGTCTTGGACGTACAGAATAATACGAAATGCACTGAGACCACGTTGACTATAACTGTGCAGTAGGCTATATGGCAAGAGGCTGTTGATGAGAGGACACTCAGAGTATTGACTCTATAAGTTTACTGTTTAATCAACAGAGCTGAAATAGGCCTTGGAATGAGACCACTGGCGTACATATATGTTAGAGGCTATTTATACAGAAAATGCGTATAATACCTGTATTTATGATTATTTTTCAATATTTTAGGTTGGCAATAATTATATTACATAATTTATGTTATATCACATGCCTTTGTTTTATTTCCCAGCATAAGTCAAATTAGGATTCTGCCTGTACTGCCTTTCATTCCAATTAGACTGGTTTGGATTTCTCCCTGACCAATATGGCTGTCATTTTCACCCCATTCTGAAACTTCTAGGGTTCATGACTTCATGACTGTAGTAATTTAATAGGATCTCTATGGATCTCAACATTTTCTGTCAGCCTCTTGGCAAAATGTGTGGAATAGCGGGAAATTTGCTTTAAAAAATAACATTTCCCTCAGCCTCATTGCAAAATGTGTAGCTATAAAACATTTTCTCTCTGCCCCATGGCAATATGTGTAGATTGCAGGAGGTTAGAATAAAGAATGCTTTCTCAGATCATGCGGGGCACCGTGAAAGTGCAGTACGCCACTGAGTAAACCAAGCCCTTCAGGTTTGAGATGTGATGGCGGCCAGGCAAATCGAGCCTCGGGATTTGAGAACCATGTGGTGAGGTTTCCTCTGGCTGTGTGTGAAACTCGATCGGTCACGCGGCTCGGTAAACTTCGGAGTTTAGGTTTGCGCGCGCTGTGCCCTCTCCCTTTCACTCGTGTCCGACGTGAGAGCCTACAGTAGTCCGTAAACGCCAAAAATCTGCACTTCCAAATTGACATATTTCCATCAACATGCATTTAATTGTCCGGATTCCAGACCGGAAAGAGCCTGACTGACTCTCTCTCTTGTCGGTAAAGCTGTGTCTATCCATGCCCCTCTGCCATATCTCTCTCTCTCTCTCTCTCTCTCCTTCCTGGCTTTATTCAGCACTTTTGTACTAATTCCTGCCTCAGTGAACTGAACCGGGCACACAGTGCTGACTTGATCTGACATGAAAGCAGAAGAGGAGCTATTATAGCCCTGTATAATCGAGAACACTCAGAGAGAGAGAGGTCAGAGAGAGAAGTACACTACATGACAAAAAGTATGTGGACACCTGCTCGTCTAACATCTCATTCCAAAATCGTTGGCATTAACATGAAGTTGGTCCCTGCTTTGCTGCTATAACAGCCTCCACTCTTCTGTGAAGGCTTTCCACTAGATGTTGGAACATTTCTGCAGGGACTTTCCTCCAATCAGCCACAAGGGCATTAGTGAGGTTGGGCACTGATGTTGGGCTATTAGGCATGGCTCGCAGTCGGCATTCCAATTCATCCCAAAGGTGTTCGATGAGGTTGAGGTCAGGGCTCTGTGCAGGCCAGTCAAGTTCTTCCACACCAATCTCGACAAACCATTTCTGTATGGACCTCGCTTTGTGCAAAGGGGCATTGCCATGCTGAAACAGGAAAGGGCCTTCCCCCAAACTGTTGAAAGCACAGAATCATCTAGAATGTCATCGTATGCTGTAGCGTTAAGATTTCCCTTCACTGGAACTAAAGTGCCTAGCCCGAACCATGAAAAACAGCCGTAGACCCTTATTCCTCCTCCCCCAAATTGTACAGTTGGCACTATGCATTCAGGCAGGTAGCGTTCTCCTGGCATCCGCTAAACCTAGATTAGTCTATCAGACTGCCAGATGGTGAAGCGTGATTCATCACTCCAGAGAACGCGTTTCCACTGCTCCAGAGTCCAATGGCGGTGAGCTTTACACCACTCTACCCGACGCTTTGCATTGCACATGGTGATCTCAGGCTTGTGTGCGGCTGCTGGCCATGAAAACCCATTTCATGAAGCTCCCGACAGCTCTTGTGTTGACTTGCTTCCAGAGACAGTCTGGAACTTGATAGTGAAAGTTGCAACCGAGGACAGACGATTTTTTACACACAAAGCATTTCAGCACTCTGTGGTCCCGTTCTGTGAGCTTGTGTGGCCTACCACTTTATGGTTGAGCCTTTGTTGCTCCTAAAAGTTTCCACTTCACAATAACAGCACTTAAAGTTGACTGGGGCAGCTCTAGCAGGGTATGCATTTGACAAACTGACTTGGTAGAAAGGTGGCATCCTATGACAGTGCCACGTTGGAAGTCACTGAGCTCTTCAGTCTGGCCATTCTACTGCCAATGTTGTCTATGGAGATTGCATGGCTGTGTGCTTCATTTTACACACCTGTCAGCAACGGGTGTGGCTGAAATAGCCGAATCCACAAATTTGAAGGTTTGTCCACATACTTTTATATATATAGTGTATGTCGTAATTCGGAACCACAGCAATAACAACATTCCCCTCAGTATCCTCGAAGAAACAGCATCCTCCTAAATATCCTCGAAGAGAGGAGCCTCGGCGCATCATTCAATAGGCGTTCTCCTCCCGCATCATTTTATGGTCCACTTCAGTCTCTTCCATCTCTGCACTCTTTTATTATCTCTCTCTACTCCTCACTCCACCTCTCTGGCTGCGGGAGGGCAGCTCGCGGGTGCAGTAGGTCACCGAGGCGGTTTAACGGACTTTGCTTACCACGGGAGTCGACTCGAGCTCAATCGGGCAGCAGAGCAGTTACTGCCGGTTCAGTCGGCAGGAGAGAAATCGCTGCGCTCAGGACAAAACACAGCAGCAAACCCAGTTGAGACCGACTCCGACAAAACCCTGTCGCGCCGTGTCCGCGTTGTCACATCTGAGTGTGGACACTCTGAATAAAAAAAATTACCATGATTTATTAAGCATTAATTGAACAAGCAATTTGGGTTATTTAAAGATTTTTGCTTCTTGGCTCTCCCGGAGACACAGCGCACAGAAACGCACACAGAGACGTAGCTGAAAGCCCCAACTCCTAGTGGGCACTGAGGGAGGTGTGTGAAGATGCCGGGGGATCTGAGCTCGATGTGTTCTCGCGTGTGGAGTGTGTGTCTGCTCCTAGTTTGGATATGTCTTGGCACGAGGGTCGTCGGTGTGGTCGGGTCGCATCAAGGCAGCATCCCTCTCTCCGTGTGAGTAGCCTACTGAAAACAATGTCACACTGTCACAAAGCTGTCAATTACGGTCACTTTCACAAAACAAATTGTACCCTATAAAATATTTTAGTTGATCAACTTGTATTGCTATTATGTGTAATAATGGGGGAATGTATTTTATAGCTGTGTATTTCAGACCTCAGCAACAAAGTTTATTTGGTAGGCTAAAGCTAGTGACTGAGGCACTTCGCGGGGGTCGGTCCGATACAGATAGTAGTTCAGATGATAGGATATCCGACTCCAGCGGATTGTCGCACTCTGCACTCAAAATAATATTTTTTTAGTTGACAATATGTCAATATGTAATCAATTAAATTGCATTAAACAGTGACAAGCTATCCATTCATTTAAACGTTGTTGTTTTTTAGAACCTAAATACAGGTCTGTTTTTGTTAGTGTGCAATATGCCTATTGCCTTGTGAGACCAGATCATACTGTTTCCCTCTGATATGTTCTCACCTGGTGCTGTCCTCTATCTACATTTACCTTCATTTAGCAGAAGCTCATATCCAGAGCAATTTACAGAAGCAATTAGGGTTAAGATAGGTACTTTATTGATCCCCGAGGGGAAATTTATTTGTCAAGCAGCTACAACAAAACACAGGGCAGGTGCAAAATGCCAGAACGAAAATACACAAAAGACAGATACACGATACATGATACATAGAGCGGCAGTATGAAAAAGTATACAAATAAAAGAAGTCTGGAGTGCAAAAAAGCTATAAAAAGACATTGCATAGTATGGGTGGATGGCTGAATATGTACACTATACATTGGTGGATGGTGCATGGTTAACTATACTATACTATACAGGTCGATGGCAGAGAAATACTTAAATAGCTAAAAGTGCGTATGATATAAGTGAGGGTAATAATAGTTTACTTAATATACAGACTGGTTAAATGAACAGGTAAGTGAATATTTTGCATGGTTACATTAACTGTACAGGTAAATGACAGGAAGAGATACTTAAATAGCTAAATGTGTGTATGATATAATTTAGGGTAATAATAGTAATTCCCTTAAAATACAGTCCTTAGTGCACAGGGTTTAATTACAGATAAATGCACGTATTGCACATTTGATATACTAAAAGTAATGAAAAAAGATACAACTGACAGGATACTAATATGCATTCCTGAGTGAATGACTATGTAAGTTAAGTCCAAGAGTTACCTAAAATATTGCGCGTGATATGATATAACAACTGTACATGAATATGTATATACAGACCTGAATGAATAAATAAGTCCTGAGTGAATGACTGATTGCAGACCAGAGTTACTCACGGATGGATGCATAATTGTTAAACTAGGTCCTAGCACCCCAACAGTTCCAGATCTATGTTGACAACGGCACGGCACCCCTGTGAGGCATTAAATAGTCTAATAGGTCACACAGATGTGTCACCTAGTTGGCTCAGCGCTCTTACCCGCTAGACTACCTGCCACCCCTCTGTGCATTAGATCTTATTTGATTGATAACAAACATTCTGTGGTTTTATTATTTCTAGTACCTTCAGACAAGTCAGTATTGATCAATCAACATTTATTTTTGTATTGAACATTTCACAAATACATTTGTCACAAAGTGCATGTATGTAAAGTAAGTGTAGTGCTTGCATAAAGTGGCCTGGCCTGTAAATTCCAAAGCCACTAGAGAGCAAGCTGATGCACAGTAGCTTAAATACACTGTAGCTGTGTGTGTGTGTGTGTGCGTGTGTGTGTCTGTGTGCGTGTGTCCATTCCTGACCAGTGTGCTCTCCTGTCTGTGATCTCCATGCAGGGTGAAGTTGTGGGCCTCAGCCTTCGGAGGAGAGATAGAGGATGTGTAATTGCATGATATTCTGGTTCCCAGCTACTGCAGAAGGTAGACTCTGCTCTGCTCAGGAGAAACTCTCACATCACTAACCTGTAATGTAGTCCACACAAAGTGAAAATATAATGTACACGAAAGAGGTCAGATATCATGAAATAGACAGGTATTTTTTTAAAACGTAATTTAACATGTATATGGTAAAATATTTACTGGGGGTTACTGGGTAGTTCTGGGTCCACAGTTACACATCTTCTATGGACTGTCAGTTGTTTTCACATATCTGCTTCTATAGACTGTCAGTTGTTTTCACATATCTGTTTCTATAGACTGTCAGTTGTTTTCACATATCTGCTTCTATAGACTGTCAGTTGTTTTCACCTATCTGCTTCTATAGACTGTCAGTTGTTTTCACATATCTTCTTCTATAGACTGTCAGTTGTTTTTCACCTATCTGCTTCTATAGACTGTCAGTTGTTTTCACATTTGATGACTATTTGATGACTATTCACTAGTTGTTGCTGATGACAAAATACAATGAAAATATATCTGAAAATAACAATTTTGCAACACCCATGGGACATAAAATAAGCTGTTGAAAAAACACTGCTTTGTTGTAATTCTGTAGATATTTTGTAAATGTTCCATACATTTTCCCTTTCAACCTTTTGTTAGCTCACACCTTGCACACTCCCGATTATTTTGCTGAAGATGTAAAGCTATAGATTAGAATATTGTCTATTAATCAACCAATTGATCTTGTTTTCTATACATATTGTCTCATATGAAGGCCAGTATAAAGGCTGGTCTGTTGTGCATGGTACATATTTGCGCTGTCATCACTCTATTTGATTCTATGGATGTCTGGTGGACTGACACATATAGGCTCTGTTCTAGAGTTATAACATGAGGGAAGGAGAGGGAGACGAGGGAAAATCGGTGTTAAACAGCATTCCGTTTGTCGAAGGGAAATATGTTGAACTGGATTTTTGATGGGTGATCATGTAAATGGCAATATTTATTAAAATAATTTGGGAACTAGAGTGGCTTAAATGTGACCCCTGTAGAGAGTTGGCCACATATTTAAAAGCCTGTATTTGAGCTTTTTTAATGGGTGTCCTTTTCTCTAGTATCGTGTAGTGGAGGTAGTAGCAACAGACAGACAGACAGACAGACAGACAGACACACACACACACACACACACACACACACACACACACACACACACACACACACACACACACACACACACACACACACACACACACACACACACACACACACACACACACACACACACACACACACACACACACACACACTTACAAGCACACTTAGCAAAGCATTATCTTTTATTGCTAAGCAACAAAACGTTTCACACATTTTCATCCCCCCGCCCCCCCCGGCCCCCCTCCTCTGCAATCCACCCCCCCCCCCCTCCACCACTCAAACGTTGTGGCATTGCTTTGCACTGTGTAGTGGAATGCTAATCATTTGGTTATTATTGGGCTAATGGATGTGATAGCTAGCATAATGCACATTTTGCTAATGCAGGGTCAGTGTATGAGGACCTAGCCTTATGTTATAGTTCACTCAGGGTTGGGTGATATAGTAGCTAGCCCAATGCTAATGTGGCCAATGTAGGGTCAATGGGTGGGCCAGCTAGCCTGATGCTAACATGGCTGATGTAGGCTACAGTTGATTGTTGAGTTGGCCAGCCTGCACAGTCTCTCAGAGCTGGATGATGAGGGAGTAATGCTGTGAACTATCAAACCATCAGCACACTGATATTGTGTGTCACAACTGATATCTGAGACTTGGTCTGTTTTATAACCTTCTCATGTATTTTCACCTCTAGTACACAGACACACAGACACACAGACACACACACACACACACACACACACACACACACACACACACACACACACACACACACACACACACACACACACACACACACACACACACACACACACACACACACACACACACACACACACACACACACGCAATATGGATTACATCACCCCCTGATAGAGGAGAGCAGTGTTATTTGACAGGATAAAACCCTCTGCCCCACCCCAGCCCCCCAAACTGAAGATTACCCCTCATGTGTAACACAATGTCTTTAATCAAATGTAAATGAGGGACAGAGGGTTAATTGTGCTAAGAAAAGACCAGAGACCTTTTCTCCAAAAGTGGGTCTTTTCACCTGCTTTAGACTAGGGGTTTAGGGAAGGGACTAAGAGAGAGAGAGAGAGAGAGAGAAAGACTGAGAGAAAGTGAGAGAGAGAGAGAAAGAGAGAGACAGAGAGAGAGAGAGAGAGAGAGAGAGATAGCGACTGATAGAGAGGAGGATGATAGAGAGAGAGAGTCAAAGAGGGAAAGAGAGAAAGAGGGAGAGAGAGATTGAGAAGGAAAGAGAGAGTGGGAGAGAGATATAAAGCTCGGCATTTCCCCTGGGCAGTGAACAGATGGACTCAGTCTGTCTCTAGTCTGCCCCACATACATCACAACTTATCATATACACGTACATGCAAGCATACAGTTTTAAATGTTCTCTAACAACAATTCTTATTTTCAACAAATAAATGAATTGAACTAATTTCTTTTTTGAAATACTGTCATACAGAGAAGACATTTACTAAAAGCATTGTGTAAGCTAGCTGTTTAACAATGACAATGGGATGATCTTAAAGGACATTGTGATCCTGAGTGGCTTGGCATGGGTCATTAGTAAAATGCTAATGTTGGCATGACTCCCATTTGGTGCAGATGAAGAAAGAGAGAGAGAGAGAGAGAGAGAGAGAGAGAGGGAAAGAGAAAGAGAGAGCGAGAGTGTGAGAGAGAGTGAGAGAGAGAGAGAGAGTGAGAGAGAGAGAGAGAGAGAGAGAGAGTGCACATCGTTGTAACACTGTATATACTGTATACATAATATGCCATTTTAAATGTCTTTATTCTTTTGGAACTTCTGTGAGTGTAATGTTTACTGTTAATTTTTATTGTTTATTTCACTTTTGTTTATTATCTACTTCACTTGTTTTGTCAATGTTAACATATGTTTCCCATAAAGCCCTTTAATTGAATTGAATTGAATTGAGAGAGAGAGAGAGAGAGAGAGAGATAGAGAGTGAAGAAGGGAAAGAGAGATAGGGGGAGAGAGAGAAAGAGAGAGTGAAAGAGAGAGAGAGAGAATATTCTGCACAGATTCTGTCAGACCTGGGCCTTGACAGTAAATCTCAGTAAGACAAAAATAATGGTGTTCCAAAAAAGGTCCAATTGCCAGGACCACAAATACAAATTCCATCTAGACATTGTTGCCCTAGAGCACAAAAAAAAACGATACATACCTCGGCCTAAACATCAGCGCCACAGGTAACTCCCACAAAGCGGAGAACGATCTGAGAGACAAAAAAAAAACGTATGTTTGGGTCAGTCACAGTAGTCAGGTATTCTGCCACTGTGTACTCTCTGTTTAGGGCCAAATAGCATTCTAGTTTATCAATGTGTCAAGTAATTCTCTTTTTGTTTTCACATGATTTGGTTGGGTCTAATTGTGTTGCTGTCCTGGGGCTCTGTGGGGTCTGTTTGTGTTTGTGAACAAAGCACCAGAACCAACTTGCTTAGGGGACTCTTCTCCAGGTTAATCTCTCTGTAGGTGATGCTTTGTTATGGAAGATTTGGGAATCGCTTCCTTTTAGGTGGCTCTTTTCTGGATTTTGATAATAAGTATGATAAGTGGGTATCGTCCTAATTCTGCTCTGCATTATTTGGTGGGGATTTTTTTTGCAGAATTCTGCATGCAGAGTTTCAATTTGGTGTTTGTCTCATTTTGTGAATTCTTGGTTGGTGAGCGGAACCCAGACCTGACAACCATAAAGGGCAATGGGTTCTATGACTGATTCAAGTATTTTTAGCCAGATCCTAATTGGTATGTAACATTTTAAGTTCCTTTTGATGGCATAGAAGTAGAATGCCCTTTTTGCCTTGTTTCTCAGATCGTTCACAGCTTTGTGGAAGTTACCTGTGGCGCTGATGTTTAGGCCGAGGTATGTATAGTTTTTTTTGTGCTCTAGGGCAACGGTGTCTAGATGGAATTTGTATTTGTGGTCCTGGCAACTGGACCTTTTTTGGAACACCATTATTTTTGTCTTACTGAGATTTACTGTCAGAGCCCAGGTCTGGCAGAATATGTGCAGAAGATCTAGGTGCTGCTGTAGGCCCTTCAGATTCTAGTAGGGTGAGGCCAGGTGCTGCAGACTGTCTAGTGCCATCGCCAATTTGTTGATATACAGTTGAAGTCGGAAGTTTACATACACTTAGGTTAAAGTAATTAAAACTAATTTTTCAACCACTCCACAGATTTCAAGTTAACAAACTATAGTTTGGCATGTCGGTTAGGACATCTACTTTGTGCATGACACAAGTAATTCTTCCAACAATTGTTTACAGACAGATTATTTTACTTAAAATTCACTATATCACAATTCCAGTGGGTCAGAAGTTTACATACACTAAGTTGACTGTGCCTTTAAACAGCTTGGACAATTCCAGAAAATGATGTCATGGCTTCTGGTTAATTGACATAATTTGAGTCAATTGGAGGTGTACCTGTGGATGTATTTCAAGGCCTACCTTCAAACTCAGTGCCGCTTTGCTCGACATCATGGGAAAACCTAAAGAAATCAGCCAAAATGTGTAGACCCCCACAAGTCTGGTTCATCCTTGGGAGCAATTTCGAAACGTCTGAAGGTACTACGTTCATCTGTAGATAGATAGATAGATAGATAGATAGATAGATAGATAGGTACTTTATTGATCCCCCGGGGGGGAAATTTCATTTGGACATTTATGTTTTAGATGGAGAGAGATGGAGAGAAATGGAGAGAGATGGAAAGAGATGGAAAAAGAAGGGGAGAGATGGAGAGAGAGATGAGAGAAAGATGGAGAGAGATGCAAACAATAGTACGCAAGTATAAACACCATGGGACCACGCAGCCATCATACCGCTCAGGAAGAAGACATGTTCTGTCTCCTAGAGATGAACGTACTTTGGTGCAAAAAGTGCAAATCAATCCTAGAACAACAGCAAAGGACCTTGTGAAGATGCTGGAGGAAACAGGCACAAACGTGTCTATATCCACAGTAAAACAAGTCCTATATCGACATAACCTGAAAGGCAGCTCAGCAAGGAAGAAGCCACTGCTCCAAAACTGCCAAAAAAATATGTGGTCTGTGGTCTGTTGATAACTTGGCAAAAAAAGATGATTTGACATTTGCTCAGTACATTGTTTTCTCTCAGGAAATGAACTAGTCAGCTGTTAATGATAATGCAGAGGATTTTCCCATGGTTGCTGTTGACGCATATCCCACGGTAGTTATTGGGGTCAAATTCTTTTCCACTTTTGTGGATTGGGGTGATCTCTCTATCTCTCTCCATCTCTCTCCATCTCTCTCTCCATCTCTCTCTCTCCATCTCTCTCTCCATCTCTCTCTCCATCTCTCTCTCCATCTCTCTCCATCTTTCTCTCATCTCTCTCTCCATCTCTCCCCTTCTTTTTCCATCTCTTTCCATCTCTCTCCATTTCTCTCCATCTCTCTCCATCTAAAACATAAATGTCCAAATCGCCCTCACCCCTTCACCTCCTTCACCCCCCTCACCCCCTACCCCCTCACCACCCTCACCCCCCTCACCCCTCACCCCCCTCATCCCCTTCACCCCTTCACCTCATATTTCTCCTCACTTCCTCTTCACCCCCTCCTCAGTCCTTCCTCACCTCCTCCTGATCCCCTCACTTCACCCCCTTCCTCAACCCCAATCCTAGTCCTCTCCCATCCCTCACCCCACTTCCTCTGCCATCAGAAACGTCTCCTATTTCAAGGTTAAACAAGCACAGGGATCAGTGAGGACAATGCAGAGAAAGAGCTTTTTGACTGTGTGTGTGTGTGTGTGTGAGAAAAGGAGAGCACAAGCTCCCTGATCAATATCCTTCCATTTTCAGCCGTTTATGCAAATTAGCTGTAGTTAAGATACCAAACAAGCGTGCACACACACACACACACACACACACACACACACACACACACACACACACACACACACACACACACACACACACACACACACACACACACACACACACACACACACACACACACACACACACACACACACACACACACAAACACATTAAACACACATATAAACATCTCCCTAACTTCAGTTAAAATATGTTGTGTGTGTGTGGCTCTGTGTTGCTATTCCGTACAAATCTTGAATTTCATGTATCATTGAACGCATGGAGCTGTGATGGCTTTGTGTGTGTGTGTGTGTGTTCCCCTCCTGCTGATGTGTTAGGGTGTTTTGAAAGGTGGATATCAGGACATGCAGGAGTAACCTGGACTATCACTTTAATTAATGGAAGATACACCACATTCAGTGCATTTGGAAAGTATTCAGACCCCTTGACTTTTTCTACATTTTGTTACGTTACAGCCTTATTCTAAAATATATTACAAAGGCGAAACAGGTACATTTAAAAAAAAGTCAGTATATACTGTATGTAAGCATTCAGTCTGCTGCTTTGTATGTCTGGAATTAGTAGCTATCTCTGAGAGACAGAGAAAGAGTGAGGGAGAGATACATATTTACCCTATCTGACCACCTTTGCCTAATTCAGACCAACAGGTAAATTTAGATCTCATGAACACTGGAGTGTCTCCTCACCACTGGTTTAACCCGGCAGTATTGACCCCACACGCACACGCACGCACACACACACACACACACGCACGCACGCACGCACGCACGCACGCACGCACGCACACACACACACACACACACACACACAGCCCCTCTCAACTCACCGTCCGGCCCGGCAAATCAATACCAGCCCTTTCTTGTCATGCGTCATTACACCGTCCCATCATCCTCTGTTCTGTTTCCTGTCAATGTTTAAGAGTCAGCCGTGTCTCTCTCTCTCTCTCTCTCTCTCTCTCTCTCTCTCTCTCTGTGGATGTGTGTGCCGTGTCCTCTCTGCTGTGTCATTCACAGCTCTGGGCCTGTAAACTCAGTCAAAAGGTTGTAGTATAGAGGAGAGGAAAATGTAAAGCTTTAAATTACTAAAGAAATAGCACATTACAGATATACAGGGTTGGGTAGGTTACTTTCTAAATGTAATCCGTTACAGTTACAAGTTACCTGTCCAAAATTGTAATCAGTAACGTAATTTTTGGATTACCCAAACTCAGTAATGTAATCTGATTACATTCTGTTACTTTTAGATTACTTTCCCCTTAAGAGGCATTAGAAGAAGACCGACATGTACAGTCGGAAGTTTACATACACCTTAGCCAAATGCATTTAAACTCAGTTTTTCACAAATCTTGACATTTAATCCTAGTAATTCTCTGTTTTAGGTCAGTTAGGATCACCACTTTATTTTAAGAATGTGAAATGTAAGAATAATAGTACAGAGAATTATTTATTTCAGCTTTTATTTCTTCAGAAGTTTACATACAATCAATTAGTATTTGGTAGCATTGCCTTTTAAATTGTTTAACATGGGTCAAACGTTTCTGGTAGCCTTCCACAAGCTTCCCACAATAAGTTTATTGAATTTTGGCCCATTCCTCCTGACAGAACTGGTGTAACTGAGTCAGGTTTGTAGGCCTCCTTGCTCGCACACGCTTTTTCAATTCTGCCCACACATTTTCTATAGGATTGAGGTCAGGGCTTTGTGATGGCCACACCAATACCTTGACTTTGTTGTCCTTAAGCTATTTTGGCACAACTTTGGAAGACCCATTTGCGACCAAGCTTTAACTTCCTGACTGATGTCTTGAGATGTCGCTTCAATATATCCACATCATTTTCCTTCCTCATGATGCTGACACAACAACAGAAATGCGGGACCCAAAAGCGGACACGGAAGCAGAAAGATGATCAAATATTTAATAAAGGATAAGGGACAAGGCAGTCTCGTAGTGGTTGACAGACAAGGTTCGTAACAGGGAAACATATCAGGACATGACAGATGCCATCTATTTTGTGAAGTGCACCAGTCCCTGCAGCAAAGCACCCCCCCGTGCTTCAAGGTTGGGATGGTGTTCTTCAGCATGCAAGCCTCCCCCTTTTTCCTCCAAACATAACGATGGTCATTATGGCCAAACAGTTATATTTTTGTTTCATCAGACCAGAGGACATTTCTCCAAAAAGTACGATCTTTGTCCCCATGTGCAGTTGCAAACCGTAGTCTGTCTTTTTTATGGCGGTTTTGGAGCAGTGGCTTCTTCCTTGCTGAGCGGCCTTTCAGGTTATGTCGATATATGACTCGTTCTACTGTGGATATAGATACTTTTGTACCTGTTTCCTCCAGCATCTTCACAAGGTCCTTTGCTGTTGTTCTGGAATTGATTTGCACTTTTTGCAGCAAAGTTCGTTCGTTTCTAGGAGACAGAACACGTCTCCTTCCTGAGCGGTATGACGACTGCGTGGTCCCATGGTGTTTATACTTTCGTACTATTGTTTGTACAGATGAATGTAGTACCTTCAGGCATTTGGAAATTGCTCCCAAGGATGAACCAGACTTGTGGAGGTCTTTTTGTGGTCTTGGCTGATTTCTTTTGATTTCCCCATGTTGTCGAGCAAAGAGGCACTGAGTTTGAAGGTAGGCCTTGAAATACATCCACAGGTACACCTCCAATTGACTCAAATGATGTCAATTAGCCTATCAGATGCTTCTAAAGCCATGACATAATTTTCTGGAATTTTCCAAGCTGTTTAAAGGCACAGTCAACTTAGTGTATGTAAACTTCTGACCCACCGGAATTGCGATATAGTGAATTATAAGTGAAATAATCAGTCTGTAAACAATTGTTGGAAGAATTACTTATGTCAAGCACAAAGTAGATGTCCTAACCGACTTGCCAAAACTATAGTTTATTAACATGAAATCTGTGGAGTGGTTGAAAAATGAGTTATAATGACTTCAACCTAAGTGTATGTAAACTTCCGACTTCAACTGTATGTTACCAATTGAACGACATCTATTGCAGGATAAATCAATGTTAAAGTTTACATAGCTGGCCATATATGGATGTTATATTTTACTTTATGGGTTGGTTATGTAGGCTTTCCAATAAATGTTATACACCTTGATCTTCAAGAATAGGACTTTTGAAACATGGAAGTATAGACTAGCCAAATTGTTTTACCTGAGCATAACCCCAAAACTAAGGACTTATTAACCATCCCTCTGTTGTTTATCATTTTGTTGTCATGGAGGACTGATTGGGCTCATTGATTCGAGATGAAAAATAAATGCTGCGCTCATTGGATGGCATGCTTTGCCAAGAGTGTGCAAAGCTGTCATCAATGCAAAGGGTGGCTACTTTGAAGAATCTAAAATCTAAAATATATTTTGATTTGTTTAACACTTTTTTGGTTACTACATGATTCCTTGTGTGTTATTTCGTATTTTTAATGTCTTCACTATTATTCTACAGAAAATAGTAAAAATAAAGATAAACCCTTGAATGAGTAGGTGTGTCCAAACTTTTGGCTGGTACTGTATATATAATGCATAAATCCAAACATGGATGTAGCAACTACAGATTGCCCATTAAAATCTATCAAAAGTTTCATAGGCTTGGATCTGCACTATGCAGCTGTTGCAAGAGCACATTTTTCACTGGCTGTCCACTGGTTTCAAAAACAATGATTGATAGGCAGCTTAAATTTCTTGAATTCAACCATTATTGGGTTCAAATACACATTTAGATTTGTGAACAGCCACCCACAACAACCACAATCGGTAAGGCGCAAATAGCTAAATGAGAGAGCAGCAGTGTAATTCACATCAATGCGCTATGTAGATCAATAATAAGCGATATCCTTATTGCCGTCATCCTTACCTTGAAGCGTTTATTTGAGTTGGATAATCTTTGGATGCCATCAGCAGTCACACCATTGGAAGACATAGCTTGGACTGTAG
This sequence comes from Thymallus thymallus, assembly GCA_023634145.1. Lineage (NCBI taxonomy): Eukaryota > Metazoa > Chordata > Actinopteri > Salmoniformes > Salmonidae > Thymallus > Thymallus thymallus. The sequence goes on from CM042399.1 coordinate 31,056,531, forward strand.
CGTCAAAGAGAAGTGTCAAAGATTACAATATTTTTCCTGGTAATGTAGAGGATTGCAGTTACCGTTTTTTTGTAATCCCTTCCATGTAACGGATTACATGTAATCCGTTACTCCCCAACCCTGCTCATATACTTTATCAACACTGCACCACTGATGTAAAATACAAATGAATTATTTATACAAAATTATTTATACATCATTTCAATAAACCTTTATTACCCAAGCAATATCTCTTTCATATTTATCTGGTCAAATTCACACACACACACACACACACGTGTCCAAATATTTACCTATAAGAACCTCTCTAATATTTACACGAAGCTTTTGACATTTTAGTCATTTAGCAGCCACTCTTATCCAGAGCGACTTACAGGAGAAAGTAGGGTTAAGTGCCTTGCTCAAGGTGTTTCGAAAGATGTTTCACCTAGTCGGCTCAGGGAGTCAAACCAGCAACCTTTTGGTTACTGGCCCAACCCTCCTAACCGCTAGGCTACCAGCATCATTCCACTGTTGTTCAAAACATCATTCAAATATTGGTTCAAAATATCTTCGCAATGTTTGTTTTGAACATTTGCAACGCTACAAAATGGACCCGTTGAAATCTCACTTACTTAACATCAACAATAATTATGTTTAGCTAAAATCAAAGCCATTTTATGGTATTTTTCAGATAACTATTTTTGTAATGAGTATATATTTCAGTCACACTACCACGGGATCTAATTTACACATTTTGGAGGAGTAATGATTGATGTATTTCCTCTATTTTAATCCACATTAATTACATGTTTGATTGACAATTTCTGTATTGAATTGTGTGAATGAAATGGTTAAAAAAATAGAGCTTGCGCTGATGGAAACGGCTATATTTACTTGTTTCTTTCATGCTTATTAGATTTTTTTAATGAGAATTTTCAGCTTAACGATTTGGTCACTATCGATGAAACATAATGTGTTTACTGTCCTAACTGCTCATCTCGTCAAAATGGGAGGAAAGCTTCCGACCACTCGTGTTGTGTTGTATTATATGTTGTAAAATCTCACTGAATTATTGTTTCTAATGTCTTCTCTGAGCAGAAGGACCTGTAGAATGTGCTCTGATATTTCAGTTCTGAGCCCTATAGAACAGACATGGTGTCCAAGGCAGAGGAATCGCCATGGTTCTCGAACTGCTGGAGTGTGTTTTATGGATGCAGTCATGTGTGTTTGTGTTAGTTAAGTGTATTGTAATGTGCTGCTGTCTGTGTGTTTCCTACTACTCAGCACAGGGAGGCAGAACTGAGGTCTCAGATAGACACAACCTCTCTCTCTCTCTCTCTCTCTCTCTCTCTCTCTCTCTCTCTCTCTCTTTCTCTCTTTCTCTCTGTGTGTATGACAGTGCGTTCACTGTGTGTGTGTGTGTGCGGTGTGCATAGCGGCATGTCAGTGAGAGGGAGACGGTTGTAGATTAGATTTCGCTTTTGGAAAATTGAATAGCTGTCTGGACTGTTTCAATACGGCTAGCGATGAGATGAGGGGAGGGCGTTGACAAAGGGAGGGCTCTCTCTCTTTTTATCTTTCCCTCTCTTTTTCTCTTTCTCTCTGTCTGTCTTGTTCTGTCTATCTCTCTCTCTCTTTCCTCCTGTTGGTGTCTCTGCTACCCTCTCGTTTTCTCTGTCTCTCAATTCAATTCAATTAGCTTTATTGGCATGACGTAACAATGTACACTACCGTTCAAAAGTTTGGGGTCACTTAGAAATGTCATTTAAAAAGAATAGAAAAGCTAATAATTTGTGTACATTCAAATAACATCAAATTGATCAGAAATACAGTGTAGACATTGTTAACGTTGTAGCTGGAAACAGCAGATTTTTTATGGAATATCTATATAGGCGTACAGAGGCCCATTATTAGCAACCATCACTCCTGTGTTCCAATGGCACGTTGTGTTAGCTAATCCAAGTTTATCATTTTAAAAGGCTAATTGATCATTAGAAAACCCTTTTGCAATTATGTTAGCACAGCTGAAAATTGTTGTGCTGATTTAAAGAAGCAATAAAATTGGCCTTCTTTAGACTAGTAGAGTATCTGGAGCATCAGCATTTGTGGGCTCAAAATGGCCAGAAACAAATAACTTTCTTCTGAAACTCAGAAGAAAACTCAGTCTATTCTTGTTCTGAGAAATGAAGGCTATTCCATGTGAGAAATTGGCAAGAAACTGAAGATCTCGTACAACGCTGTGTACTACTCCCTTCATAGAACAGCGCAAACTGGCTCTAACCAGAATAGAAAGAGGGGTGGGAGGCCCCGGAGCACAACTGAGCAAGAGGACAAGTACATTAGAGTGTCTAGTTTGAGAAACAGACACCTCACAAATCCTCAATAATCAATGATCCGGGTAATCGAACCCACAAATGCTGATGCTCCAGATACTCTACTAGTCTAAAGAAGGCCAGTTTTATTTCTTATTTTAATCAGCACAACAGTTTTCAGCTGTGCTAACATAATTGCAAAAGGGTTTTCTAATGATCAATTAGCCTTTTAAAATGCTAAACGTGGATTAGCTACTGTACGCCTATATAGATATTCTATAATAAATCACCCGTTTCCAGCTACAATAGTCATTTACAACATTAACAATGTCTACACTGTATTTCTGATCAATTTGATGTTATTTTTATGGACAAAAAATGAGCTTTTTTTTTTTAATAAAAAGGACATTTCTAAGTGACCCCAAACTTTTGAACGGTAATGTACATATTGCAAAATAGTACTTTGAAGATTAAGTGATACATTTACAACATTAACATTATTATAATAATAATAGTCAAGATTGCCAAAGGGACAATCATTAACAACAATAATCAATGGTAAAAATAACCATACAATGGACAATAACAATGGCATAAAGGAAATGTGCAGGTTGGTTGGTCTGTCAGACACTGTCCCTCATTTTATGGCAGGCAGCAATGTAATGAGCTGCCAACCCACAGTTCTCTGTGACTTCCCCCAACAGGGCAGGTAGCCAATTTTCATCAGAGAGGTCTTGAATAAGGGTTTCAAATTTGGGGAAATACATTTACATGTTGTCAGGAAATACAGCTCTGTCTCAGGTTCTGCTGTGGTGCAGTGGTTACACAGCCTTTCCTCTACAGGGAGTCTACTCTTCTCAATGGCAAGACTGTGCTCTCTCTCTCTCTCTCTCTCTCTCTCTCTCTCTCTCTCTCTCTCTCTCTCTCTCTCTCTCTCTCTCTCTCTCTCTCTCTCTCTTTCTTTTTCTCTTTCTCTCTCTTCATGCATTTCCCTGCTGGGGTCTTGATGTGTTGCCTTGAGTGTTTTACTTTCTGTACTAATGACATGAGAGAGAGGCCATGTAACAGAGTTAATTAAAGGTTTAACAGAGGCTAGTACTAAACCCTTATGAAGTGCCCCTTTCATGTCCTATACCACCACAGAGCTGCACCCAACACAGCAACTCACTCACACTGGAATCTATACCACCACAGAGCTGCATACAACACAGCAACTCACTCACACTGGAATCTATACCACCACAGAGCTGCACCCAACACAGCAACTCACTCACACTGGAATCTATACCACCACAGAGCTGCATCCAACACAGCAACTCACTCACACTGGAATCTATACCACCACAGAGCTGCATCCAACACAGCAACTCACTCACACTGGAATCTATACCACCACAGAGCTGCACCCAACACAGCAACTCACTCACACTGGAATCTATACCACCACAGAGCTGCGTCCAACACAGCAACTCACTCACACTGGAATCTATACCACCACAGAGCTGCACCCAACACAGCAACTCACTCACACTGGAATCTATACCACTACAGAGCTGCATCCAACACAGCAACTCACTCACACTGGAATCTATACCACCACAGAGCTGCACCCAACACAGCAACTCACTCACACTGGAATCTATACCACTACAGAGCTGCACCCAACACAGCAACTCACTCACACTGGAATCTATACCACCACAGAGCTGCACCCAACACAGCAACTCACTCACACTGGAATCACCTCTTTGTTAGCCACAGACAAAAAGGCCTGACAAAACATCTCTGAAATACAGAACCTTCCATGACCCAACATTCTGCTATTACGAGAGCCTTCTAGAGCCTTTCTAGAGCCTTCTGGAGGTTCTAGAGCAAAGAGTCTAGAGTCTTACTCATCTACCTCCCCCTTACACCATGACGAAAGGACAGATTAAGTTTGATATTGGGTTTAAACCTTTTCACAATACAGGAGATTTCCTATTTTTCTAGGACCTTCCACATTAGTTTTAGCTCCCTCCTAACCCCACACACCTCTAGCTGTTGAGATGATGAACGTGAACAGTGGAGATAAATATCCTCTTTGTCACTGTCATCTGTCATCGGCCATTCAAGTCTGTTACAGTAGGATAAGAAGCATCAGATCACTAAACTCCATGACTCTGTACATACCACACACCCACATGAGAAAGCACACACACACACACACACACACACACACACACACACACACACACACACACACACACACACACACACACACACACACACACACACACACACACACACACACACACACACACACACACACAAGAACACACTTCTCTAACGATGACAGATGTGTTTCAATGGGTTTTTATTGGTTACATTATGTGAAGAGAGCTGACACTGGTCAGCCTGGCTAGTGGGTGGGACTGATGATATTAAACACACTTAGGGTGTGCGGCACTGTGTGAAGGACTGGATCTGACTCGCTGCTGTCCCCATCAATCACTCTGGCACGGGGCTGTTCCCGCCCTCTCTCTTGTAGGTAAGGATGCACTTAATAAAGAAACACACGTTCCCCTCTCACAAGCACACACTCAAACACACACACACACACACACACACACACACACACACACACACACACACACACACACACACACACACACACACACACACACACACACACACACACACACACACACACACACTGTTCTGTAAGATGCCCTTGATAAAGAAACAGACTGAACAGACGAGTGGACATCAGGCCACATACAGAACCAATATCAATCACCATAACTTATCTGTTATGCACTACAGCAGAGACAAGAGTCCTCTTTCTGTTTAGCATTTCCTATCCCCGCTTTGTCTATCTCTGAGTTCTCTGCTCTCTGTTCTGTGTTCTGTGTTCTCTATTCTGTGTTCTGTGTTCTCTATTTTGTGTTCTGTGGTTCTGTGTTCTCTATTCTGTGTTCTGTGTTCTGTGTTCTCTATTCCGTGTTCTGTGTTTTGTGTTCTGTGTTTCTTCCTCCCTCTATCATTCCCTCTCTCTCTCTCTCTCTCTCTCTCTCTCTCTCTCTCTCTCTCTCTCTCTCTCTCTCTCTCTCTCTCTCTCTCTCTCTCTCTCTCTCTCTCTCTCTCTCTCTCTCTCTCTCTCTCTCTCTTTCTATTTAATAGTAGATCTGATGCAGCTTTAGTTTGTGGTATTAAAGAATACAGGGGAGGTGGGGACACTTCACATTGTGAGGCAAGAGTGGGGCTCACCCCTGAAAAGTTCCACTGGCCTATGACATTATCCTGCACCTTAACTCTTACCCTCCCTACCTCTTACCATTCCTAACTCTTACCCTCCCTAACATCCACCTTTCCTAGCTCCCACCCTCCCTAACTCCCACCCTCCCTAACTCCTACCCTCCATAACTCCTTCCCTCCCTAACTCCCACACTCCCAAACTTCCACCCTCCCTAACACCCACCCTCCCTAAATTCCACCCTCCCTAACTCCCACCCTCCCTAACTCCTACCCTCCCAAACTTCCAACCTCCCTAACTCCTACTCTCCCTATCTCCTACCCTAACTAACTCCCACCCTCCCTAACTCCAAACCCTCCCTAACTCCCACCTTGCCTAATTCCCACACTCCCTAACTCCCACCCTCCCTAACTCCTACCCTCCCTAACTCCCACCCTCCCTAACTCCTACCCTCCCTAACTACCACCCTCCCTAACTCTAACCCTCCCTAACTCCTACCCTCCCTAACTCCTACCCTCCCTAACTCCAACCCTCCCTAACTCCTACCCTCCCTAACTCCTACCCTCCCTAACTCCAACCCTCCCTAACTCCTACCCTCCCTAACTCCTACCCTCCCTAACTCCAACCCTCCCTAACTCCTACCCTCCCTAACTCCTACCCTCCCTAACTCCAACCCTCCCTAACTCCTACCCTCCCTAACTCTTACACTCCCTAACTCTTACCATCCCTAACTCCCATCCTCCCAAACTCTTACCCTCACTAACTCTTAACCTCCCAAACTCTTACCCTTCCTAACGCTTAACCTCCCTAACTCCCACCTTCCCTAACTTCCACTCTCCATAACTTCACCCTCCCTAACTCCCAACCTCCCAAACTCTTACCCTCACTAACTCTTAACCTCCCTAACTCTTACCCTTCCTAACGCTTAACCTCCCTAACTCTTACCCTCACTAACTCTTACCCTCCCTAACTCTTACCCTCCCTAACTCCCACCCTCACTAACTCTTACCCTCCCTAACTCTTACCCTCCCTAACTCTTACCCTCACTAACTCCCACCCTCCCTAACTCTTACCCTCCCTAACTCCCACATCCCTAACTCCCACCCTCCCTATCTTCCACCCTCCCTAACTCTTACCCTCCCAAACTCTTACCCTCCCTATCTCCAACCCTACCTAACTCCCACCCTCCCTAACTCTTATCCTCCCTAAATCTTACCCTCCCTATCTCCCACCCCCTCTAACTCCCACCCTCCCGATCTTCCACCCTCCCTAACTCTTACCCTCCCTAACTCTTACCCTCCCTAACTCCCACCCTCCATATCTCCCACCCTCCATAACTCTTACCCTCCCAAACTTTTACCCTCCCTAACTCCCACCCTCCCATACTCCCACCCTCCCTAACTTCCAACCTCCCTAACTCTTACCCTCCCAAACTCCCACCCTCCCTAACTCCCAAACTCTTGCCCTCACTAACTCTTACCCTCAATAACTCTTACCCTCCCTAATGCTTAACCTCCCTAACTCTTACCCTCTCTAACTCCCACCCTCCCTAACTCTTACTCTCCCTTACTCACACCCTCCCTAACTCTTACCATCCCTAACTCCCACCCTCCCTAACTCCTACCCTCCATAACTCCTACCCTCCCTAACTTTCACCCTCCCTAACTCCTAACCTCCCTAACTCCTACCCTCCCTAACTTTCACCCTCCCTAACTCCTAGATAGATAGATAGATAGGTACTTTATTGATCCCCCGGGGGGGAAATTTCATTGTCAAGCAGCTACAACAAAACACAGGGCAGGTGCAAAATGCCACAACGAAAGTACAGAAAAGACAGATACACGGTACATGATACATAGAGCGGCAGTATGAAAAAGTATAGAAATACAAGATATCTGGAGTGCAAAAAAATAAAAGCTATAAAAAAGACATAGCATAGTATGGGTGGTTGGCTGAATATGTACACTATACATTGGTGGATGTTGGATGATTAACTATACTATACAGGTCGATGGCAGAGAAATACTTCAGTAGCTAAAAATGCGTATGATATGAGCGAGGGTAATAATAGTTTACTTAATAGACAGACTGGGTAAATGAACAGGTAAGTGAAAATGTTGCATGGTTAAATTAGCTGTACAGTTAAGTATACAGTTATATTTACAGATAAGTGAATACTTGCATGGTTACACAAACTGTACAGGTAAATGACAGGAAGAGATACTTTAATAGCTAAATGTGTGTATGATATCATTTGGGGTAATAATAGTAATTCCCTTAAAATACAGTCCTTAGTGCGCAGGGTTTAATTACAGACAACTGCACGTATTGCACATTCGATATACTAAAAGCAATGAGAAAAGGTGCAATTGACAGGATACTAATATGCATTCCTGAGTGAATGCCTACGTAAGTTAGGTCCAAGAATTACTAGCAATATTGCACGTGATATGATATAACAACTGCACATGAGTATGTATATACAGACCTGTATGAATAAATAGGTCCTGAGTGAATGAGTGCTGACGGACCAGAGTTACTCACGGATGGATGCATAATTGTTAAACTAGGTCCTAGCACCCCAACAGTTCCAGATCTATGTTGCCGACGGCACGGCACCCCGGTGAGGCATTATATAGTCTAATAGCCGCCGGCAGGAAGGACCTCCTGTAGCGCTCTCTGGCACACCGTGGTGGGATCAGTCTGTGACTGAAAGTGCTCCTCTGCGTCATAACCATAGCGTGCAGAGGGTGGGTGACGTTGTCCATGATGGCCAGCAGTTTGGCCAGGATCCGTCTCTCCGCCACCTCCTCTAGAGTGTCAAGGCTCATCCCCAGGACAGAGCTAGCCTTCCTGATCAGCTTATTTACCCGAGAAGCATCACCGGCTTTGATGTTTGCTCCCCAGCACACCACTGCAAAAAAGATGGCACTGGCCACCACAGACTGGTAGAAGGTATGCAGTAGTTTACTGCACACGTTGAAGGACCTGAGCCTCCTCAGAAAGTAGAGTCGGCTCCGGCCCTTTTTGTACAGGGCCCCGGTGTTACCAGCCCATTCCAGCCTGTTGTCCATATGGACTCCCAGGAACTTGTAGACCCAACCATTTCCACATCCATCCCCTGTATAGGGACTGCAGTCAGTTGGGCCTTGGTTCTCCTGAAGTCCACCACCATCTCCTTTGTTTTGCTGATGTTGAGCTGAAGGTGGTTCTGCTCACACCACAACACAAAGTCACTGATTCTGCTCCTGTACTCCTCCTCCTGCCCACCCCTGATGCACCCTACAATAGCAGAGTCATCCGAGAACTTCTGTAGGTGGCATGTTTCAGAGTTATATCTGAAGTCTGAGGTGTAGAGGGTGAACAGGAAGGGGGACAGGACCATTCCCTGGGGAGCCCCTGTGTTGCTAACTGCCCGTTCTGACACACAGCTCTGTAGTCGCACAAATTGTGGCCTACCGGTCAGGTAGTCCGTGACCCAGGAGACTAAGGGTGCTTCCACTTTCATCCTCCTCATCTTCTCACCCAGTAGCAGGGGCTGAATGGTATTGAAGGCACTGGAGAAGTCAAAAAACATAACCCTCACAGTGCAACCTGCGTTGTCCAGGTGAGAGTAGGCCCTCTGCAGAAGGTAGATGATTGCATCATCCACCCCGATGTTGCGCTGGTATGCAAACTGCAGGGGGTCCATTGATGAACACACCAGGGGTCTGAGGTGAGCGAGGACTAACCTTTCCAGGGTCTTCATGATGTGGGATGTTAGCGCTACGGGTCTGAAGTCATTCAGGACAGTGGGGTGTGCCTTCTTGGGCACTGGGATGAGGCAGGATGTTTTCCACAGCACAGGGACCCTTTCTAGGCTCAGGCTAAGGTTGAAAAGATGCTGGAGTATTCCACACAGTTGGTCAGCACAGACCCTAAGCACCCTTGGGCTGATGCCATCAGGTCCCGCCGCTTTCCACTGATGTAGTCTCTCCAGCTCTCTCTTCACTTGGTTGGTGGTGAAAGCCAGCCCAGGTGGGGAGGTGGGGGGAAGGGGGGTGTTGAGGATCAGTCCAGGGGGAGCAGGGGCGGAGGTGGGGTCACTGATTGTCTCAGCAGAGGTGTTGTGAGCAAAGTGGGGGTGGGACAGCCGTCAGGGTGTGTGGTCTGGGGAGCTGGAGGGGAGGTGGACAGGGCCAGTATCAAACCTGTTATAAAATTCGTTCAGCTCATTGGCTCTGTCCTGGGTCCCCTCCGTCTGCCCACTGTTTGACTTTTTGAAGACAGTGATATTTCTCATACCCTTCCACACCTCTCTCACCTGGCTCTGCCTCAGCTTGTCCTCCATCTTCTCCTTATACACTCTCTTCCCCTCAGCAATCTGCAACTTCAGCTCCCTCTGGACGCATTTCAATTTGTCCTTGTCCCTCTCCTTGAAGGCCCTCTTCTTCTCATTCAGCAGGGCCTTCAGGTCGCTGGTGACCCAGGGTTTATTGTTTGGGAAACAGCGTACCTTCCTGGTGGGTACAGTGTTGTCTACACAAAAATTAATATAGTCTGTTATGCAGTCAGTGAGTCCATCGATGTCCTCCCCATGAGCCTCACAGAGCACATCCCAGTCTGTTGTTTCAAAGCAGTCCTGTAGGGCCTCATTCGCCTCCGGGGACCATCTCCTAATGGTCCTGGTGGTTGCAGGCTGCTGTTGGACCAAAGGCCTGTAGAGTGGGGTGAGGTGGACAATCTACCGAGGGGAGGGAGTGCAGTGGAGTTGTATGCGTCCTTCACATTAGCATATAACAAGTCCAGAGTTTTATTATTCCTGGTTGGGCACTTCACGAACTGTTTGAACGTGGGCAGCGTTGAAGAGAGAGATGCATGGTTAAAATTCCCCGAAATGGCAAAGAAAGCACTGGGATGCGCTGTCTGTAACCTCGCGATAACAGAGTGGATGACGTCACACACTGTGTTTGTGTCCGCGGAGGGCGGGATGTAAACAATAACAGCAATGGCCGCCGTGAATTCCCTCGGCAAATAGTAGGGTCTCAGGCTAACGGCTAACAGTTCAATGTCCGGGCTACAAAACCTTTCCTTAAGAGTAATATGGTTCGGATGACACCATCTGTTGTTAACTAATAAAGCCAGCCCACCAGCCTTACTCTTACCGGAAGAGACGCGATCCCTGTCCGCTCTGATGGTCTGGAAACCGTCAATAGTGACGTTCTGTATGGGGATGTTGTCGTTCAGCCAAGTCTCAGTAAAAAGCATTAGGCTCGTTTCCCGATAAATCCTTTGTCCACGGACAAGTCCCTCCAAGTCATCCATCTTGTTATGTAGTGACCTCACATTGCCCATAATAATAATAGATGGTATAGCCGGCTTGTACTTGAACCTCCTCCGCTTTGCCTTACATTTAAATCCCGCCCTGCGTCCACGGCGTCGCCTTTTCAACTCGTCCGGAATATCAAACTTTTCCCTGGGGAGCAGCAGCGCTGTGTGGGCTAAATCCAGGAGCTGGGTTCTGTTGTAAACAATAACAGTTGACGACTCCTGTCGACGTTCAGCTGCGATAAAATCCATAATCCTGAACTATTATAGTTCAACTGTAGCAAAATAAAAAATAAAACTCACAACCTCCCTAATTCCTACCCTCCCAAACCTCCACCCTCCCTAACTCCTACCCTCCCTAACTCCTACCCTCCCTATCTCCTTCCCTAACTAACTCCCACCCTCCCTAACTCCCACCCTCCCTAATTCCCTATAGTATAGGTAACCATCCAACATCCACCAATGTATTCAGCCAACCACCCATACTATGCAATGTCTTTTTATAGCTTTTATTTTTTTGCACTCCAGATATCTTGTATTTCTATACTTTTTCATACTGCCGCTCTATGTATCATGTACCGTGTATCTGTCTTTTCTGTACTTTCGTTGTGGCATTTTGCACCTGCCCTGTGTTTTGTTGTAGCTGCTTGACAATGAAATTTCCACCCCGGGGATCAATAAAGTATCTATCTATCTATCTATCTATCTATCTATCTATCTATCTATCTATCTATCTATCTATCTATCTATCTATCTATCTATCTATCTATCTATCTATCTATCTATCTATCTATCTATCTATCTATCTATCTATCTATCTATCTATCTATCTATCTATCTATCTATCTATCTATCTATCTATCTATCTATCTATCTATCTATCTATCTATCTATCTATCTATCTATCTATCTATCTATCTATCTATCTATCTATCTATCTATCTATCTATCTAACTAACTTTTACCCTCCCTAACTCCCACCCTGCCTAACTCCTACCCTCCCTAACTCCCACCCTCCCTAACTTCCACCCTCCCTAACTCCCACCCTCCATAACTCCTACCCTCCTTAACTCCTACCCTCCCAATCTCCCACCCTCTCTATCTCTCCTCTCTCCTCTCTCCTCTCCTCTGTCCTCTCTACTCTCTCCTCTCTCCTCTCTCCTCTCTTCTCTCTCCTCTGTCCTCTCTACTCTCTCCTCTCTCCTCTCTTCTCTCTCCTCTGTCCTCTGTCCTCTCTCTTCTCTCTCCTCTCTCTTCTCCTCTGCCCTCTCTCCTCTCTCTTCTCTCTCCTCTCTCCTCTCTCTTCTCATCTGTCCTCTCTCCTCTCTCTTCTCTCCTCTCTCTCCTCAGACAGACCAGACAGACCAGACAGACCAGACAGCTAGACTACATAATCCTTCAGGCCAATTTTGAAGATTTTAGCCATTTGTTGTTGCCATTAGAGTTTCCCTCTGAAATTGTGGTTATTGTTTCATTGTCTGGGAAAGACAGAAAGAAAGAGAGAGAAAGAGAGCGAAAGAGTGAGAGTGAGTGTGAAATAGAGATGGAGGGGAATGGGACAGCTTCAGCATTGCTTCTGAGGGGCAATGGTGCGTACCCATCCACCGCATAGCATTATGGGAAGGGGCGCCAGCATACCATAGCATCCATGCCATTAGGCCTCTGTGTGTGTGTGTGTGTGTGTGTGTGCTTAACTTGTTTTCTCCCCATTGTTCGCTGTAGCCCTCAGGCTTTAAACATTCTGTCACTCTGTTTGTGCAGATGTAGAGGGAGATAGGGAGAAAGAGAGGGAGAGAACAGAGGGAGGGCAGAGGGAGGGAAGAGGGATATATCGAGAGAGAGAGAGAGAGAGAGAGAGAGAGAGAGAGAGAGAGAGAGAGAGAGAGAGAGAGAGAGGGAGAGGGAGAGGGAGAGGGAGAGCGGAAGAGAGGGAGAGAGAGAGGGCCAGGTAATTTTGTGTTTTTGTACTGTATGTGTGTGTGTGCGCGCACGTGTGTGTGTGAGGGGAAAAACCAGGATGTGATTTCAGTAATACTCAGAAAACAGAAATAATGTCCCTGCTCAATGAAAGATCAGGAATTCATTCAGACTTCATGAAGTGAGACAAAACATCTTAATTGTCATCAAGGATTCTTTCTTCAATAGAGACACAGCAGCTGAGGCAATAGATCAACAATGGCATTGACCAAGTAATGTCTTCAATGAGTGCATGGGAAAAAACTATGTGGATAATGTTCACAGTGTAGTCTCCCTTTGCAGTCTGACACGTTCATAATCTCTGTATTGGCATGACGGGAGCCATCCAATCCTGTTAATCTCTCACTCTCTCACTGTTATTTTTTCTGAGCCCCTCCATCATTCAGCCCCTCCCCTCCCCAGTAGTCAGCCGGTCAGTCAGTCAGTTATCAGTCAGCCAGTCAGTCAGTCAGTCAGTCAGTCAGTCAGTCAGTCAGTCAGTCAGTCAGTCAGTCAGTCAGTCAGCCAGCTAGTCAGACAGTTAGTCAGTCAGCCAGCCAGCCAGTCAGCTAGTCAGCCAGCCAGTCAGTCAGTCAGCCAATCCAACCAACCAGCCAGCCAGTCAGCCAGTCATCCAGTCAGCCAGTCAGCTAGTCAGTCAGTGAATCAGTCAGCCAGCCAGCTGAAGAAACAACACAGCACCAGTCAGTCACACTGGGGAAGCAGAGACATGATCACTGACTGGCTGGTTGACTGACTATCTGACTGGCTGACTGGCTGACTGGCTGGCTGACTATCTGACTGACTGGCTGACTGACTGGCTGACTGACTGACTAGCTGAATGGCTGACTAGCTGACTGGCTGACTGACTATCTGACTGGCTAACTGGCTGACTGGCTGGCTGACTAGCTTTCTGACTGACTGGCTGACTGGCTGACGACCCATCTTCAATGCTCTTACTGAGGGAAGGAGGTTGTTGGCCAAGATCTCGCGATACATGGCCCCATCCATCCTCCCCTCAATACGGTGCAGTCGTCCTGTCCCCTTTGCAGAAAAGCATCCCGAAAGAATGATGTTTCCACCTCCATGCTTCACGGTTGGGATGGTGTTCTTGGGGTTGTACTCATCCTTCTTCTTCCTCCAAACACGGCGAGTGGAGTTTAGACCAAAAAGCTCTATTTTTGTCTCATCAGACCACATGACCTTCTCCCATTCCTCCTCTGGATCATCCAGATGGTCATTGGAAAACTTCAGACGGGCCTGGACATGCGCTGGCTTGAGCAGGGGGACCTTGCGTGTGCTGCAGGATTTTAATCCATGACGGCGTAGTGTGTTACTAGTGGTTTTCTTTGAGACTGTGGTCCCAGCTCTCTTCAGGTCATTGACCAGGTCCTGCCGTGTAGTTCTGGCCTGATCCCTCACCTTCCTCATGATCATTGATGCCCCACAAGGTGAGATCTTCCATGGTGCCCCAGACCGAGGGAGATTGACCGTCATCTTGAACTTCTTCCATTTTCTAATAATTGCGCCAACAGTTGTTGCCTTCTCACCAAGCTGCTTGCCTATTGTCCTGTAGCCCATCCCAGCCTTGTGCAGGTCTACAATTTTATCCCTGATGTCCTTACACAGCTCTCTGGTCTTGGCCATTGTGGAGAGGTTGGAGTCTGTTTGATTGAGTTTGTGGACAGGTGTCTTTTATACAGGTAACGAGTTCAAACAGGTGCAGTTAATACAGGTAATGAGTGGAGAACAGGAGAGCTTCTTAAAGAAAAACTAACAGGTCTGTGAGAGCCGGAATTCTTACTAGTTGGTAGGTGATCAAATACTTATGTCATGCAATAAAATGCAAATTAATTATTTAAAAATCATACAATGTGATTTTCTGGATTTTTTTCCGTCTCTCACAGTTGAAGTGTACCTATGATAAAAATTACAGACCTCTACATGCTTTGTAAGTAGGAAAACCTGCAAAATCGTCAGTGTATCAAATACTTGTTCTCCCCACTGTATATGTTTTGATCAATAGTATATTCATTGATATATTGTTTTATGAAGGTTGTCGTAGTGACAGAGGTTTATGTGTGTGTGTATGTTTGTGTGTGTGTGTGTTTGAATGTTTGTGTTTGTGTGTGTAGTACGTGCATGCGCGTTTGTTTGTGTGTGTTTGAATGTGTTTTTGTGTGTGTGTTTGCATGCACGTGCATACACATGTATGTGAGTTGTAAAGGGGAACCACAGAGAGTGTCTCTGTGCCACCAGATATGGGACTCAGACCAACGTGATTCTGAGGCGAGGAGGACAAGCGTGAAATTAATTGTTCCACTTCATCTCCGACCAGCCTCCTTCTTTTGAGGGAATCATGTGTACGCCGCAGGAGGAGGGTGTTCTGGTCGTGTTGTGTTCCTGTGAGATTCTGTGACTACGGAATGATTTCCTCCTGTGAATTTGGGGAGATGCTCCTAGTCCTGTTTCGGAAAACTCACGCTCACTGTTCCACAAGCACGGGCAAAAACACAACACTAACTAGGCCGTACGCACACGCATACACACCGCACACAGCACACACACAGCACATCATCCTCTCTGCTCCCCCTCCCTCTGTCTCCATCTTATCTTCTTTCATGTCAGACTGTAATTGCCAACATGGCTTTGAGGAATAAATGGGCATTCATAAAAACTATGACAGTGCAACAATATTTTCCTGAACATACTCACAAACACACACGCACGCACACACACACGCACACATGCACACACGCACGCACGCACGCACGCACGCACGCACACACACACACACACACACACACACACACACACGCGCACACATGCACACATGCACACACACACACACTAAAGTGCTATTTTATTGACTGCAGGGATTTGGCTCCATCCTGCCATTGTATGTTTGGTGTGAAGTTCACATGAATAATTGAACTATCTTTTATATTTCCATACCTTTTATAACACTTTCTTGTTTTCATTTATAAATATCTTAATTTATAAATTGTTCAGTTAATAATAGTAACATAATAGAAAAATCCCCATCAAAATGTGTCAGTTTAAATGTTTCATATCTAGGAGATGGATGTCTCTCTGTAGACTTTTACTGCAGCTGAAATTTGTTCCCCTAGTCTGTGTGTTTTAGTGTTTAGATGAAGGGATCTTTTCAATCCGCATCACGGAAGTTCAGCTTTTTCAGCGTGATTTAAATTTAAATGCAATGTTCCCGCTTTAGCAGAGACTGCATATGTCGACTCAATTAGAAATTACATTTACATTTCTATGACAGAATCTGTAATGTTTCAGCTTTACAGATTGAATAGATCCCTAACATTTAAAAAGTATAAAAACATATGTTGTTATGCTACTAAATGGTTGGACACTGTGCCACAAGGTGTCATTGAAGCAGGTCTGGACGGTGAGTGGAAGGGCAGTCATCCAGCTAAAGGCAGGTCACATCACACTGAACTGGGCTGGGCTTGGACTGATTTTAGACTGGGCTAGGACTGGGCATGGACTGGGCTTGGACTGGGCTAGGACTGGGCTTGGACCGGGCTTGGACTGGGCTTGGACTGAGCTTGGACTGGGCATAGACTGGAGAAAGCGAGAGAGATTGATAAATAGAGACAGGAAGTAAAGAGAGAAAGAGGGAGGAGAAAGAGTGCCCCACCCGCCCCGCTCCCCAGAAACAGTCTGAGATTAGATTGAGCGTGACGGTCCAGACGGAGGAATAATCTGCTGCCCTCCATCTTTTCAGGGCTGCTTTTTCCCATTCTCTCTCTCTTTTTGTTATGGATGTCCCGGTCTTAAAGCATCTAAGAGTCTATTAACTGGAGTTATCAGGTTCTTTCTCTCTCAGCAATGTTTAAATCCCTTGTTTCCTCTGCTCTCTAAAGCGGAGTAATGCTGGGCCAGTCATGCACAACACTTCGTCCTGTTATAAGTGAGGCTTGAAAGGAGGTTTACAACAGCAGCACGACCAGCGCTGGCTGTTAGAAAGGATATTTCCTATATCTCTCTTGTTGTCTCTTTCTGTCTCTATCCCCACCTCTCTCTTTCGCTCTGCCCATGCCCTCCCATACAAACATTTTAAATAAATATATTTATATAATATATTTAAATATATATAATATATTTTTAGATACATGCTTTAGGTACATGTGAAATATTTAAAATTGGCCAAATAATGTATTTACATTTTTTTTATTTTTATACAATAAATATATTCCAACATATATTATGGAATGTATATATACATTTATTAAATTTGTATATAAATGTATGTAAAATGTATATCACAATATATACTGAACAAAACTATAAACGCAACATGCAACAATTTACTGAGTTAAATCAGTCAATTTAAATAAATCCATTAGGCCCTAATTTATGGATTTTGTATGACTGGGCAGCGGCACAGCCATGGATTGGCCTGGGAGGGCATAGGCACACCCACTTGGGAGCCAGGCCCAGCCAATCATAATGAGTTTTTCTGGCTTTATTACAGACAGAAATACTCCTCAGTTTCGTCAGCTGTCTGTGTGGCTGGTCTTTTATTTAGGGTCTCCTTCAGCAGTCCTATACCTCCTGATTTTTTTTATCCAAGGAAAATTGGGTCCAGGGTTCAAATGTTTTTCAAATATAAAACATTGGCCAAATAATATTATAACAAAAAGGTGTCTGTGTTAACAATGTAACTTTTGTGGGGTCTTTGGTATCGCATACACTTTTGTCAGTCACATTAAGACTGCAGACCTGGCAGTGTACAAGCTAAACCTTTAATCACAGAACACAACATAACACATTAACTGGCATGACCATCCGTCTCATGAGATGTCAAAAAGCACTAAGCCACACCCCCAAACAAGCCAAGTCTTCTAATAGGCTGCCGCCGCTACAATATATTTTGTCAAAATTGATTTTTATTGTACTTGACACATACCAAAAGCATATCAAAAGCACTAACATGCATTTAAATTAATACTAAAATGACTACAAACATGAAACATTATCGACAAATAAACAAACAAACTTGACAAGAGCATTGCAGCCAATGTCCAACGAGCAGAACTTGTGCTGGGTCGTTCCATGAAATGAGTGCCTTTTGCGTCCCTTTGATATGTTACGTAGAAATTATGCACCAGTATTGAATTTTAAAAGCCTGTTCTGAGCAAAAAGAAGAAACCCGTACACTGCCCTTGCTCTTTATCAAGCTTTACGTATTGGCCTCAAGGCCTTCGTCAGAGCTTTTCCAAAAGCCTGTTATATGAAATGAAGTGCCCTTTAATTAATATAGACTACATGGAGAATTAAATTCAATCTGATTTTCAATATGAATGACATGTCTCTCCGTGACTTACAGTATAGGAAGATCTTAACCCACTAACCCCCAAAATACTCCAAGTTTTCATCATCATTGTAAAGCCCTAGTTATTGTATTACTTTGACAAAGTTATTTCTGAAGATTATTATTTATTTAATGTGATTAAGGATTAATTTACATCTGTCCCTCATTATAAGGTCAACCCTGTTACGTGAACTGAAGTCTGATGAAATGAAACCTTTTTAGATATTTCTTTCAAAAGAAACATTGAACATCTAATAGCCAACTCATAGTGTAAAAGCAGGTTCTACTCTTTTTGAAAAATGTCTGATGTTCTGTGGTGAAAAACTGAGCTCGTTTAGCATAAAACTTCAAACCTAGATAGACAGGTTATAAACATTTTTTTGTGAATCTTTCATTCAATTGCCCCTACCTGTTGCACACAACAAGCTTCCATTTCCCCTGTAACACGGGGATTCATGGCTGATTACCAGTTGGCTGATTATCAGGGCCGTTCATTATAAAAATGTAATTTAATTAAGCTGAAGAGGTACTTGCTGCAGTTATTTTGTTTTTCCTCTTAAGATGGGAATACGTGTTTTTTATTAAGTTTAACGTACTCTTTATGACAGAATGTAAACGTTTGATGAAATTAATTGTTTTACTCACCATCACAGTTTAAAATATATCACTGCCAATGGTTATAAATTATCTTGGTTGTTTGGCAACAAATCCGACCAGTGCGCAACTATGGGGCAAAACAGGCGGGGTTGGCTTACATTGTTGACAACATGTAAGCTATATTTGCACAATGAGCACTTCTTCTCTCTCAAATACATCGTTAGTGGCTAGTGGCATCTCTATGTTTGGGTTTGGTTAACTGTCGGGGCTTGACGGTAGGGTTGTCTGGGCAACTCTTTGTTTGAGTTTT
Organism: Thymallus thymallus; assembly: GCA_023634145.1. NCBI lineage: Eukaryota > Metazoa > Chordata > Actinopteri > Salmoniformes > Salmonidae > Thymallus > Thymallus thymallus. The sequence goes on from CM042399.1 coordinate 31,075,574, forward strand.
GTTGGATCCCATTTAAGTTCTTTAGTTTGCCCACCTGTGTGTGGATCTTTGTTTGTGCATGTTGCACATCAGTTCGTGGTTTCGTTCCCTCTTTTGTTTTGTTGTTTTTGGTCACAAATAAATGGAATGTATTCAAACTACTGCTCAGCACCTTGGGTCCAATCTAAAAACCATGACAGGTTAGCTAGCTTGCAAATTTTAACTTCCTGGGATCCGGCAAAATTAAGGCAGTTATACAATTTTAAAAACATTACAATACATTCATTACAGATTTCACAACACACTAAGTGTGTGCCCTCAGGACCCTACTCCACTACCACATATCTACAACACAAAATCCATGTGTACGTGTGTGTAGTGTGTATGTTATCATATGTGTGTATGCATGTGTCGGTGCCTTTGTTTGTGTTGCTTCACAGTCCCCTCTGTTCCATAAGGTGTCTTTTTTTATTTGTTTTATAGTATAGTATGTTCTGGACTTGGGGACTGTGAAGAGACCTCTGGTGGCATGTCTTATGGGGTATGCATGGGTGTTTGAGCTGTGTGCTAGCCATTTAAACAGACAGCTTGGCGCTTTCAACATGTCAATACCTCTCACAAATACAAGTCATGATGAAGTCAATCTCTCATCCACTTTGAGCCAGGAGAGAAATTAATGTTTGCTCTCTGTGTACATCCAAGGGCCAGCCGTGCTAACCTGTTCTGAGCCAATTGCAATTTTCTTTGTGGCACCTCACCACAAAACTGAACAGTAGTTGAGGTTTAAGGTTTAGTGAATGAATGAATTGTCCCAAATACAATGCTTTTAGTTTTTGAAATAATTAGGAATAACTTATTTCTTGCCACCCATTCTGAAACTAACTGCAGCTCTTTGTTAAGTGTTGCAGTAATTTCAGTCGCTGTAGTAGCTGACGTGTGTAGTGTTGAGTCATCGTCATACATATAGACACACTGGCTTTACTCATGTTGTTAGTAAAAACTGAAAAAAGTAAGGGGCCTAGACGGCTGCCCTGGGGTATTCCTGCTTCTACCTGGATTGGAGAGGCTTCCTTTGTTCTGTTAGACATGTAAGTCTTTATCCATAATATAGTAGGGAGTGTAAAGCCATAACACATGCTTCCCTCCAGGCCTGAGGGCACACACTTTCTGGTAGGCTTAAATTGAAGATACATTACAATTGTTGTCTTTCATAATTTGGTCAGATGAACTTGGATGTGTAGTGTCAGCATTTGTCGCTGGGATGTCATGCCTACGTTTGCTAATCTTGCCAATGAAAAAATAACTAAAGTAGATACTGTTTACAAGCACATTTCTGCAACATTAGTAAAGATGTGTTCAATGCATGTTGATGATTTCATTCCTGTGCTGTTTGTAACTACCCTGTTAGGTTGACTGATAACCTGAAGCAGGTTGCAGGCACTGGTTACAGTTTGAAACTTTTTTCTTGAGTGGGCAGCTTGATGAAAGCCAGTCAATATTTATATCAACCAGAAAATATACCTCTCTGTTGATATCACATACATTATCAAGCATTTCACACATATTATCCAGATACTGACTGTTAGCACTTGGCAGTCTAAAGCAACACGTTTAGCAGATGTTAATGCGGGTGTAGCGAAATGTTTGTGCTTTTAGTTCCGACAGTTCTAACAGTAATATCTAACAGTTACACAACATATACCCAATACACACAAATCTAAGTAAGGAATGAATTAGGCCTATATACATATGGACGAGCAGGATGGACTAAGATACAGTAGAAGAGTATTGAATACAGTATATACAAATGAGATGGGGAACGCAAGATATGTAAACATTATTAAATGACTGAGATACCGAAGGATAGTATAGAGTACAGTATACACATATGAGATGAGTGATGCCAGATATGTAAACATTATAAACATTATTAAAATGACTAGTGTTCCATACCGTAAAGTGACCAGTGATTTCTAGTCTGTGCCTTTAGGCAGCAGCCACTAATGTGCTAGTGGTGGCTGTTTAGCTGTCTGATGACCTTGAGATAGAAGCTGTTTTTCAGTCTCTCGGTCCCAGCTTTGATGCACTTGTACTGACCTTGCCTTCGGGATGACAGCAGGGTGAACAGGCAGTGGCTCGGGTGGTTGATGTCCTTGATGATATTTTTGGCCTTCCTGTGACATCGGGTGCTGTAGGTGTCCTGGAGGGCGGGTAGTTCACCCCCGGTAATGCGTTGGGCAGACCGCACCACCCTCTGGAGAGCCTTGCGGTTGTGGGCGGTGCATTTGCCGTACCAGGCAGTGATACAGCCCGACAGCATGCTTTCAATTTTGCATCTGAAAAAGTTTGTGAGGGTTTAAGGTGTTAAGCCAAATGTCTTTAGCCTCCTGAGGTTGAAGAGGCTCTATTGCGCCTTCTTCACCACACTGTCTGTGTGGGTGGACCATTTCTGTTTATCAGTGATGTGTACGCCAAGGAACTTGAAACTTTCCACCTTCTCCACTGCGATCCTGTCGATGTGGATAGTGGGGTGGACCTTCTGCTGTTTCCTGAAGTCCATGATCATCTCCTTTGTTTTTTTATGTTGAGTGAGAGGTTGTTTTCCTGGCACCACACTCCCAGAGCACTCACCTCCTCCTTGTAGACTGTCTCGTCCTTGTTGGTGATCAAGCCTACTACTGTTGTGTCGTCTGCAAACCTGATGATTGAGTTGGAGGTGTGCTTGGCCACGCAGTCATGGGTGAACAGGGAGTACAGGAGTGGGCTGAGTACACACCTTTGTTGTTTCCTACCTTCACCACCTGCGGGCTGCCCATCAGGAAGTCCAGGACCCAGTTGCACAAGGCGGGGTTCAGACCCAGGGCCTCAAGCTTAATGATGAGCTTGGAGGGTACTATGTTGTTGAATGCTGAGCTGTAGTCAGTAAACAGCAGTGTGCAGAGTGATGGCGATTGCATCATCTGTGGATCTATTGGGGCGGTAAGCAAATTGAAGTTTGTCTAGGGTGTCAGGTAAGGTAGAGGTGATATGATCCTTGACTAGTCTCTCAAAGCACTTCATGATGACAGAGGTGAGTGCTATGGGGCGATAGTCATTAAGTTCAGTTACCTTTGCCTTCTTGGGTACAGGAACAATGGTGGATAGATTGAATATGCTTGTAAACTCACCACCAGCTGGTCTGCGCATGCTCTGGGGATGTGGCTAGGAATGCTGTCTGGGCCAGCAGTCTTGCGATGGTTAACACATTTAAATGTTTTTCTCACGTCGTCCACAGAGAAGGAGAGCCCACAGTCCTTGGTAGCGGGCCGCGTCGGTGGCACTGTGTTATCCTCAAAGCGGGAAAAGAATGTGTTTAGTTTGTTCGGAAGGGAGGCATCGGTCTCTGCAACGTGGTTGTTTTTCCTTTTATAATCCATGATTATCTGTAATCCCTGCCACATGCATCTCTTGTCTGAGCCGTTGAATTGCGACTCCACTTTATCTCTATATTGACGTTTAGCTTGTTTGATTGCCTTGCGGAGTGAATAACTACACTGTTTATGATCTTCCATATTCCCAGTCACTTTGCCATGGTTAAAGGCGATGGTTCGCACTTTCAGTTTTGCCCGAATACTACCATCTATCCAAGGTTTCTGATTGGGGTATGTTTTAATAGACACAGTGGGTACTACATCTACTACGTACACACTTCCTTATAAATTTGTTCACCGTGTCCGTGTATTCGTCTAGATTATTGTCGGAAGCTACCCCTGAACATCTCCCAGTCCACGTGATCAAAACAATCCTGGAGCGTGGATTCCGATTGGTCAGACCTGTGTTGAATAGTCTGTATTACAGGTACTTAATGTTTGAGTTTCTGCCTATAGGAGGTGAGGAGCAAAATGGAGTTATGGTCTGATTTGCCAAATGGGGGGCGGGGGAGGGCTTTGTAACCATTCCGGAAGTTTGAATAGCAATGGTCGAGAATTTTACAGACCCGAGTGTTACATTCTATATGTTGGTAGAACTTCGGCAGCCTAGTCCTCAAATTTGCTTTGTTAAAATCCCCAGCTACAATAAATGCAGCCTCAGGGTATTTGGTTTCCAGTTTACATAAAGTCCAATGAAGTTCTTTGAGGGCCGACGTGGTATTGGCTTGAGGGGTATATATACGGCTATGGCAATGATGGCCGAAAAATCCCTCGGGAGGTAGAACGGTGTGAATTTGTTTGTGAGATATTCTAAGTCAGGTGAACAGAAGGACTTGAATTCCTGTATGTTATCACAGTTACACCATAAATTGTTAATCATAAAACATGTACTAAAAACCCAATTGGCTTTACAGCGTCGGACAGAACGTTTCCAGAAAGCCATGTTTCTGTGAAGCAGAGTATGTTACAGTCCCTAGTGTCTCGCTGAAAAGCGACTCTCTCCCTAAGCTCATCAACCTTATTATCCAGAGATTGGACATTAGTGAGTAAAATACTTGGGAGCGGTGGGTGGTTTGCACGCTTCCTGATGAACCTGTAGCCATATTACTTCAACAGTATTTAACATGAGATCCTCTCTAATCTTTCTGTAAATGTTATAACCTTGTATTGCTACCACTTTATCATCAAAGGTATTGTCTAAGTGAGTTTCAGAGAATTTTCTGGGATGCTTGCTTGTTTACATTGCTTTTCAGGGAAGCTTAACAGAAGTAGATATTCTCATGTTATTTATGTTAGTGCAGGGCGAGCTAAAACACAGTAGATTTCCTACTAGGGCACACCGCCTCAGTGCTAACAGTATAAATCTGGTTCATAGGCACATGATTGCTGCATACAATAGCTGTAGGATCAGCAGAGGCATTCATGGCAGTTAGAGGGACATAAATTAGGTTGCTTTGTGTCTACTAATGCCCCTGGTATAATGTACATTTGCTAAAGCATTATGATGACTCAGCGACACAATAGTAGTGATTAACTGAGCTGTGATTGGGTCATTGATAAGTCATTGTCTCAACTCAGCCCTATAATGCTGTGAAAGGATCCAGGAACCCAAAATATTTGGGTGGATCCCATCCTCCTTATAAAATGTGTTTTGTTTCCAAAAGGTATCGAAATTGTCAACAAAAGTTACACACATTGAGCTGCAATAATCACGTAGCCAGTTGTGAAGAGAAAGAATCCTGCTAAAGCGTTCAATGCCATGATTCAGAGAGAGTGCCAGATATGATGGGTATTTTATTAGTGTCTAGCAGAGAGTCAATCAGCTCTTTAAAATCCAGTTTCAACTGTTCAGAGCTGCCCTTCATAATGTAATTAAAACCCACATGGATTACGATAGAATCATTGTCCATGTCCTGCCGTAGTACATTCGGGAGCAGCTTAGTAATGTAATTTACTCGAGCTCTGGGATAGGACATTGTTTTTGCAAAAATTCACATTTTTTACCATGGAGCTGCCCAAAATTACGTCTGGCGAGAAGGACGAGGAAATCTGCCCACTCCCACACTTCAAAGGATTCAAAGAATCCTTCATGGACGGGCGAGAGGCAGGATAACTTGAGCCCGTTGCTCCAGGCGCCTGGTGCAGCCCTCCGACAGATGGAGAAGCCCCGCTCGATCCAGAGCAGGGACGGAATGTTGCCTACGTCGACTTCAAACTCGTTGTAGTAGGCACAGCGGCCGCAGACAGGCACCCCCAGCTACGAAGGTACAGGAAGATCAGGCTCTACGGCAGCAAAACTATTTGTTGTTTGTATCCACTCTGGGACTCTCATTGGGAGTGTAGACTGCTTTCTGGGAGGCTGCTGTCTTCGGCTTCCACGGCTCGTGACATGCGACCATCAATGATTGCCATGCTCCTCTTGCTGTGCTTCTTCGACTCCACTATCAGATGGGGAGGAGAGGCAGGAGATGGCTCCCCTGGCGAGCGAACTCCGGGCAACACCGGGCAGTCAAATAACGACAAACGACAAGACGGAGATGCATCCAACATGCGCGAACACCGTCCAGCCACCGGCATAGTAAAGGCAAACATTCCACTCTGCGTTTTACCCAGGCTGAAGTAGTGTGTACAATGTGCATGTTCTCCATTTTACTTAGGCTGGCGACCTGCATGATCAAGGAAGCCACCTCAAGACTATAATCCTCTGCAAGCAAACAATTGCCGCATTGGAACTCTGAGTGATCCAGTTTGTCCCGAAACAATGCGTTGTAGATACAGCTCCTACAGAGCTTGAACTGTTATTTTACTCCAGACAAAGAGGGCTCCATTGGAAAAGTCATCTGGGACTAACTTTGTTAGCTTGATGGCTAACGTTAGCAGCTTAGCTAGGTTAGCGGCTCTTTCAATCAGACGTTAAGCGGGATTCCGGGAAAATAAATATTGGTCCTAGGTGTTAAAAGCTAACCCGTCACGGAATCCATGCCATAACAAGTTTGGTATTTACGTTTAACAAAGATTGGTTATGTTTTAGTTAAAATAACAAACCAAGTGTTTCCAGGAATCATGGTATCAAGAACCAGATAAAACTAGCTGAAACTAGCCACCTACGATTCCCCACATGGCAGCTTCTTGTCATTTCTGCCACACAGAATCACAACAACATACAGCTTTCTGCCCCATTGAAGTGTGTCCATCATTTTCATGACGTTGTCAGCTAACCCGTCTATACTCTTCCTTGGAGGGGTGTGGATGTAATCATTGGTGATGGTCTACTGTGTCATCAGTAATGACCCCGCCTCTTCACTTCTCTCTCTCTTCCTCTATACCACCTTTTAACACACCACACATTGATCTCATGTACTCTTTTCCCTGCTGTCCTTCCTTTCTCTGCTCTCTGTCTCTCTCTTTGTGGGGGTTATGTCAGAGTGCTCCTCTCTCTCTCTCTCTCTCTCTGGTGATTAGGTCAGAGTGCTCCTCTCCCTGCTCTCTCCTTTGATCAACTGAGCTGCAAACCCATATGCTGTCTTCTGTGAGAGGGAATACACACACACACACACACACACACATTTTAAATACTTTATTTTAATCCACGATTATATCATAAAGGATTCAAATGTTTCAAAGTTCATTGATGCAAAGATACTTAAGGAAACAAAAAGCACTTTCTCCTCCTCAAGGCTAGGCTACCCATAACGGTTGAACCAGAGCAGTACTTTCTCTTCCACACAGCTAGGCTGCCCATAACGGCTGAAACAGAGCAGTACCTAGTCAGTTGTTATGCTCTACTCGTAGGAAGCCCTGCAATCTAAAGGCCACATACAGGAAGCCTATGTAGGTGGCCAGGACTGCCAAATATCAATGCCACCGATCTGCATCTGTATCCCAGGCTGTCCAAGTGTGATGTGAGGGGCTGCACACACAAACACACACAGTTCTGTGGGATGGGGCTATTGTTCCCTCATCCACTTGTCTTCAAACAAGCAAACAGCAGTGTTTTTTATGACTCAACAGACAGAACACAGCCTTCAATGGAGAACATGCACATTGTACACACTACTTCAAATTCCATTCTACTTCATTTAACGGCATGTTCTTCTTTGAGGATCCTACAGTACCAGAGATTATCCTTCAGTACCTTAGTAACCAAGGGGTTCCATTAATTTGTTCATTTGTTTATTTGATCATTCGTACGTCCATCCGTCCATCCGTTCATTCATCGTTTGTTCAGTCATTCTGTCAGCCAGTCAGTCATTTGTTCAGTCATTCTGTCAGCCAGTCAGTCATTTGTTCAGTCATTCTGTCAGCCAGTCAGTCATTTGTTCAGTCATTCTGTCAGCCAGTCAGTCATTTGTTCAGTCATTCTGTCAGCCAGTCAGTCATTTGTTCAGTCATTCTGTCAGCCAGTCAGTCATTTGTTCAGTCATTCTGTCAGCCAGTCAGTCATTTGTTCAGTCATTCTGTCAGCCAGTCAGTCATTTGTTCAGTCAGCCTGTCAGCCAGTCAGTCATTTGTTCAGTCATTCCGTCAGCCAGTCAGTCATTTGTTCAGCCATTCTGTCAGCCAGTCAGTCATTTGTTCAGTCATTCTGTCAGCCAGTCAGTCATTTGTTCAGTCATTCTGTCAGCCAGTCAGTCATTTGTTCAATCATTCTGTCAGCCAGTCAGTCATTTGTTCAGTCATTCTGTCAGCCAGTCAGTCATTTGTTCAGTCAGCCTGTCAGCCAGTCAGTCATTTGTTCAGCCATTCTGTCAGCCAGTCAGTCATTTGTTCAGTCATTCTGTCAGCCAGTCAGTCATTTGTTCAGTCATTCTGTCAGCCAGTCAGTCATTTGTTCAGTCAGCCTGTCAGCCAGTCAGTCATTTGTTCAGTCAGCCTGTCAGCCAGTCAGTCATTTGTTCACTGTTTTGAACTCATACATCAGACTAGGCAGACTAGAGAGAGAGAGAGAGAGAGAGAGAGATATCTAGTGAGGCGTAAAATGAGCTGAGAGTTTGGGGGATTGGAGCTGAGGCTCTGTGTGAAATTAAGTTTCCCCCCATCATTAATCACTGTGCCATCACACCCCAAACAGAGACTACACACACACACACACGCACACGCACACAACACATGTACTTCTTCTGTCTGTCACATACACACACACAAACACACACAGACGCATGTACCCACTCCTCTACCTGTTGGCGTTTGTTGTCCTGCCTCACTACTATCTTTGTGTCCCACCTGTAGTGTGTGCTTCAGGGCAGGCTCCTGTGTGTGTGTGTGTGTGTGTGTGTGTGTGTGTGTGTGTGTGTGTGTGTGTGTGTGTGTGTGTGTGTGTGTGTGTGTGTGTGTGTGTGTGTGTGTGTGTGTGTGTTTGTGTGCACCTGATCCAGGCTAGGTTCTGTAGCCTAGAGAGAGAGGCAGGCCTAGGGCTGCCGTTGGCCCAGTGTCGGAGGGCTCTGTGTAGGAGAGATTAGCAGCACGCCCCCCTGTCTCTGGTAGAACACTCTGACTGGAGGGAAAAGTGGGTGGTTTGTGTACTGGTGACATTCCAATGATCTCCTCTCCTCTCCTTTCCTCTCGTGTAACTGTGAAGCCATGCTGTGTGACTGTGATGTTGATGTGGTGTGAGCAGGGCTGTTGGCCTGTAGTGTGGACCCCTTCTCGACTGACCAGACCAGACCAGACCTCTTGCCCCTCTCACTGAAAAGACCATACCAGACCTCTTACCCCTCTCACTGACCAGACCAGACCAGACCTCTTACCCCTCTCACTGACCAGACCAAACTAGACCAGACCTCTTAACCCTCTCACTGACCAGACCAGACCTCTAAACCCTCACACTGACCAGACCAGACCTCTTAACCCTCTTACTGACCAGACCAGACCTCTTAACCCTCTCACTGACCAGACCAGACCTCTTACCCCTCTCACTGACCAGAACAGAGTGACTCAGCTGAATGCTATGATAGTGAGTGTTATTCTGCCACTAACAGGTGTGTTAGAGAGCAGGGCTGGAGCAAAAGGAGGAGGGTTGGTTGCCTGTCATGTCTAATATACTCCATCCAGTCAGTCATCAGTCCATCACTGTGATTGGCTACACAGATGTCAATCCATCAGTGTGATTGGCTGCTTGGCTCTCACTCTGTCACTGTGATTTGCTGCTAACTCATCGGTCAGTCACTTTGATTGGCTACAAAGGCTGTTAATTTCTGCTGTAATTGGCTACCAGAGCTCTTTTCTCATCCAGCTTTTGGCTCGATAGAGGAGTGTGTGTAAATTATCTTTCTCTCTCCCTCCCTACCTTTCTCTCTCTCTCTCTCTCCCTCCCTCCCTTCCTCTCTGGTGTTGATGAATACCGTTCTCTGAGGAGTATTCTTGTAAGCAGATGCTAATGTTTCATACCAGCTCTCCAGTCCCCTCTCCTTCCTCTCACCCATCTCTCCCCCCTGTTGCCCTTTATCACTCCCATGACCCGCTAGAAGGGGATGTATTTCACACCAGTGTGTGACCTCAGCTTCCCTCCCTCTATGTCCTTTCTCTCCTCTTCACTCTCCCTCTCTCTCTCCCTTCCTCCCTTGCTTGTCCTATCCCCTCATTTCTCGCTCTCTCTGATTTTACATTAGAGGATACATCAAATACCACACGAAGATCAACATCTCCAACTGCTTCATATACCCCCCCCCATTTTCACTGTATTTGTCTCTCTCACAAGCATGCACGTAAAGTCGCACACACACATGTACACACAGCCACTAAAGCTAGAGGATCTTCAGCCTATTTCGTTTGTGTCGCGCAGAAAGTTGAGACTGAGTCTGAGGTTCAGATGCATACTGGGTATTTATTTTACAGTGCAGGTGATGAGAAGACTGGATCCAGAGTTGGGTTCACAAAATATAGAAATGCTGAAATGTTTTTTTTTTTAAATGGTTGTTAACAAAAAACATACTTGGCCAAAATAGTAAAATCATCTCGATTCAAGGACTTTGCAAAACTCTGTAACAGCTTTGTAACAGCATGTTAGGCTACTTCAAGCACAGCTCTCCTCAAGTGAGGAACACTGGCATCATATAACTGGTATGTTTGGTGTTTATTAGGATCCCCATTAGCCTCCACAGGAAACACAACATAATACATAGTACAGAACATTATTAGTAAAGGACTGAAATACATACATTTAAAATGTCACACTTAGCCTACATATCCATACATACACACAATATATAGGTCTAATATGCAAATTACAATATAAGATATATAAAATGGTTGTGCCTCTTCACAGTCTCCTTTGTGCAGTAAGGTGTTCTTTTATCTTTTTGTATTTTTTTAATCTGGTTTTATTGCTAGCTTGAGTTACTTATGGGTGGCAGAGAGTTCCATGTAGTCAATACCTTCCACAAAGACCAATAGTGATGCAGTCAATCTCTCCTGATGCTTTCCCTCTGTGTACATCTAAGTGCGATACGTGCTGCTTTGTTCTGGACCAACTGCAATTTACATTTGTCCTCCTTTGCCGCACATGACCACACAGCTGGGCAGTAGTCCAGGTGCGACAGAACTAGGGCCTGTAGGACCTGTCTGGTCGGCTGAGATGTCAAGAAGGCAGAGAAACCCATCATTGTGAGACCTCTTCCCATTTTAGCAACCATTGAGTCTATATGTTTTGACCATGAACGCTTGCTACCTAGGGTTATACCCAGCTGCCTCCTCAACTTGCTCAATAGACACATTATTCAATAATAGATCTAAATTATGCTTTTAGTTTTTGAGATATTTAGCACCAGTCCATTGCTAGTTACCCATTCTAAAACTGACTGGAGTGCTATGTGTCTCAGTCATTTATTTTATTGTATAAATTGTATTGGTCACATACACGTGGTTAGCAGATGTTATTTCGGGTGTAGCGAAATGCTTGTGGCAGTGTTTCATTTTCACCAAACATGGAGTCTGGCATTGCGGCCAAACAACTCCACCTTTGACTCATCTGTCCAGAGCACATTGTTCCAGTAGTTTTGGTCTTTACCCAGGTATTGTCTGGCAAACGTCAGTTGTGTCTTGATATTCTTTTTTGAGAGCAGAGGCTTCTTCCTTCCTGACCTTATCAGCGTACAGGTAAGACCCAGGCGCAGACAATAATAACAAATGTTTATTATACCAACAGGGGGCAGGCAAAAGACCGGTCAGTGGCAAGCAGAGTTCAGTAATCCAGAGTAGTGGGGCAAAGGTAAAAGACGGCAGGCAGAAACCGGGAAACCAAGAAAACAGGCACTATAGAAAGACAGGAGTAAAGGGGGAAAACACTGGTAGGCTTGACGAACAAAACAAACTGGCAACAGCCAAACATAGAACACAGGGCTAAGTACACTGGGGATAAAGGGGAAGATGGGCGACACCTGGAGGGGGCTGGAGACAATCACAAAGACAGGTGAAACAGATCAGGGTGTGACAGACCTCCCATGTAGGCCAAGTTTGTGCAGTCTCTTTCTGACAGTTGACCCATGCACTTGCATTGATCGTGGCAAGAGAGGCCTGTAGATCCCTTGATGTTACCCTGGGGTTCATAGAGACTTCTATGAGCATCTTTCGGCCAGCTCTTGGGCTGACTTTGGTGGGACGACCTGTCCTAGGTAGTTTGCCAGTGGTCTGGAATTTTCTCCATTTGTGGATGAGCTGTCGAGAGTGGAATGATGTACTTCAAATTACTTGGAAAATGGAATGATGTAATTACCACCCATATGGTTAAGACCAAACCAGACCAATTTTCTAATCTTTATGGAAGGCTGGACCCTACTAAGTTTCTCTAATGATTTTCTAATCATTCCCACTTGTTTTGGTACACCTGATTCAAATTTTAGTAATTTTATGTGATGTTAAAGGTAGGGGTGTACTAACTTTTTCCGCATAATGAAAAGGCATTTTTGTTTATTTCAATTTCATAACATTTTCAAAGTAACATTTTTTTGGTGGTGGGAATTTAGCTCAAATATCCATGTGTCCAAATATGTCAAAGAAAAATAAACATTTCCAGGGGGTGTACTTACTTTTTCACATGACTGTATATGTCAGAGCGGCATTGGACTAAGATGCAGTGGGTGATGCATTATTTAAACACAATTATAGTGACTAAGATACCGTAGAATAGTGTAGAGTGCAGTTTATACATATGAGATGAGTAATGCAAGAAAAGGAAACATTATAAAAGTGGCTAGTGTTCTATTCCTTAAAGTGGCCAGTGATTTCTAATCAGTGTCTATAGGCAGTTGCCTCTGATGTGCTAGTGATGGCTGTTTAACAGTCTGATGGCCTTGAGATAGAAGCTGTTTTTCAGTCTCTCGGTCCCAGCTTTGATGCACCTGGACTGATCTCGCCTTCTGGATGATAGCGGGGTGAACAGACAGTGGCTCGGGTGGTTGATGTCTTTGATGATCTTTTTAGCCTTCCTGTGGCATCGGGTGTTGTAGGTGTCCAGGAGGGAGGGAAGTTTGCCCCCGGTGATGCATTGAGCAGACCGCATCACCCAGACCGCATCACCCAGACCGCATCACCCTCTAGAGAGCTTTGCGGTTATGGGCGGTGCAGTTGCCGTACCAGGTGGTGATACAGTCGACAGGATGCTCTCAATTGTGCATCTGTAAAAGTTTGTGAGGGTTTTAGGTGTTAAGCCAAATTTCTTTAGCCTCCTGTGGTTGAAGACGTGCTGTTGCGCCTTCTTCACCACACTGTCTGTGTGGGTGGACCATTTCAGTTCGTCATTGATGTGTACAACGTGGATAGGGAAGTGTTCCCTCTGCTGTTTCCTGAAGTCCATGATCATCTCCTTAGTTTTGTTGACGTTGAGTGAGAGGTTATTTTCCTGGCACCAGACACGCAGAGCCCTCACCTCCTCCCTATAGGCTGTCTCATCGTCGTTGGTAATCAGGCCTACCACTGTTGTGCCGTCTGCAAACTTAATAATGGTGTTGGAGTCGTGCCTGGCCATGCAGTCATGGGTGAACAAGGAGTACAGGACCAGCCTGTCAAAGCACTTCATGGCTACAGACGTAGAATAATAGTGAAGACATCAACACTATCAAATTAAAATACATGTGGAATCATGTAGTAACCAAAAAAGTTTTAAACTAATATATTTTATATTTGAGATTCTTCAAAGTAGCCACCCTTTGCCTTGATGACAGATTTGCACACTCTTGGCATTCTCT